>JACEGR010008526.1:0-35840 GCA_014170235.1 Listronotus bonariensis | reverse complement strand
GAAATTTTGTAATCGAAAAAATTAGGAAAAAAAAGGCAGGAAAACTTAATCATTAAAAAAAATACATAATATAAATTTTTATACCTACGGTAACAATAAACCATAAATAATTAAAGGTATGTATTTTGGGTTTAAATTTGCATACTAATCTTGGAGAGCCTAAATATAACATATATTACTTTTTGACCCGGTAGAATAATCCAAGGGGTAGTTTTACCCCGGGGCTTTAAATAATTTTAAATAATATTATCGGTTTAAATGAGGTAGAGGGGCATTAAATAGATTCTAAAAAACATGTTTGCAAAATTTGAAACCCCTAAATAGAGCTATTTTTAAACTAAAAATTATTTAACCCCGTATGATTTTAGGTTTTCTGTGAGGTGTTGCATGTCTGTATTTTATCTTAAAAAAAAGGTATTAACATTTTGGCAGTATACTAACAGCACAAATGGCAGCATAGACAGTTAGAAAAAGTATCCATTTAAAGACCACCCCTTGGAACTACCCCCATACTTTTAAAGTTATTTGAAATATATCACACAAGTATCAATAAAGAGCAAGGAAACACTGTCAAGTAAAACATACACAAAATTGAATTTTTTCATTTTGACCCTTATAGGTATTTACATACATTTTAACCCATAAAATGTATATAAGAGGCTTGCAAGTTGTTAATTTTTGTTTTGTCGGGGTTAAAAAGTAAAAGACTTCTGTCTATATAAAATACCTCGGAACTAAAAAATAATAAAAAAAACAACTTAGTAAAGCCACCTCCTCGAAAGTACTTCTACCCTTATGGAAAGTTATTGAACTTCAAACGCAAATATGATTTAGGAATAAGAAAATCATTTCAAAGAACACATTTGCAAAATTTGGAGTGATTCTGTTTGACCGTTTTGCAAATATATGATATATTTTTTGCCCCAAAAGTGCGAACAATAAGGCTTTTGGGTTTTCGCATTTTTTAAAAGATAGAAGTGTTAAATTTGGCTATATACTTCTGATGTATATAGTACCTTATGCACAAAAACTAGCACAATTCGAATTTGTTAAGTCACCCCTTAAAATTACCTTACCCCTTTGGGATTATTATTACATTTTAAAACATATGTGGTTTAGAATTTGAAGATACTTCCAGAGTTCCTGTATTCAAATTTTAAAACCTCCCTGTGATGCCGTTTTGCAAATATAATTTTTTAACCCTCAGAATGCGTCCAATCGGGCTTTTGGGTTATCGCACTTTTTTAAAGATAGAAGTGTCAAATTATGGCAAAAGATAAAGTGTGGGGAACTATTTTAATGTCCTCATTGTATATTAGAAGTATATAGCCAAAATTTGACACTTCTATCTTAAAAAGAATCGAAAACTCAAAAGCCTGATTGGACGCGTTTTATGGGTAAAAAAATTATTTACAAAACGGTCAGACTGGGACGTTTCAAATTTTGCATACGGGATTTCTGGAAGCTTTTCCTAATTTCCTAAACCACATTTGTGTTAAAAATGTAATAATAACTCCAAAGAGTAAAGGTAATTTTAAGGGGTGATTTAATAAATTCGAATTGTGCTAGTTTTTTGTGTATAAGGTACTATACACATTAAAAGTATATTGCCAAAATTTGACACTTCTAGCCTTATTGTTCGCACTTTTGCGGGTAAAAAATATATTTGCAAAACGGTCAAACATGAATGATTTAAATTTTGCAAATGTGTTCTTTAACATAATTTTCTTATTCCTTGTATTTGTGTTTGAATTTTAATAACTTTCCATAAGAGGTAGAAGTACTTTTGACTAAGTTGTTTTTTTTATTATTTTTTAGTTCCCGGGGTATTTTATATAACAGAAGTCTCTTTTTTTTACTTTTTAACCTCTGACAAAAAAAAATTAATAACTTGCAAGACTCTTATATACATTTTAAGGGTTAAAATTTATGTAAATCCCTATAGGGGTCAAAATAAAAATTACAATTTTGTGTATGTTTTACTTCACAGTGTTTCCTCGTTCTTTATTGATACTTGTGTGATATATTTTAAATAACTCTAAAAGTATGGGGGTACTTCCAAGGCGCGCTTGTGGCGGCTTCTGGTTGTATCGGCAAGCGTCGATCACCGGAGTCAACCAGTGAAATGCGCGCCAATAATTTGGATGGGTGTCCGGCGACAGCGGTGTTTCGGGCAGCGGCACACGGTGTTCTGCTCGGGGATGCGGACCGAGCAACAACCATCCAAGTTATGGAATCGAATAGTGCGTGAATGAGAAGGAGTAGGGGTCAAGGTACAATAAGCCTTCAGGCTGCAGTGCACCACCTAGGGGGCGGTCGTCGGACCTGGGTGGATGACCTGAAAGGTGTGAAAAAAAAAAAAAAAAGGGGGTGGTCCCCAAAGGATGCACTTTTTCTAACTGTCTAAGCTGCCATTTGTGCCGTTAGTATACTGCCAAAATTTTAATACTTTTTTAAGATAAAATACAGACATGCAACACCTCGCAGACAACCTAAAATCATAAAGGCGTTAAATAATTTTTATTTTAAAATAGCTATATTTGGGGTTTAAAATTTTGCAAACAGTATTATAAGTATCTATTTAATGCTCCCTCTACCTCATTTAAACCGATATTATTTAAAATTATTTAAAGCCCTGGGGGTAAAAACTATACCCTTTGGATTATTCTACCGGGTCAAAAAGTAATATAGGTTATTTTTAAGCTCTCCAAGATTAGTATGCAAAATTTAAACCCAAAAATCAACGGGAGCCAGCTTCATATTGTTCACAGGCCTGCAAGCTTTTATATGCCTTAAGTTGTTGGTCAGTGTAGTAACTATAGCTTTAGTATTAAATCATTTACCAAGTAGTTCATCAAAGTAATATTCCAAAGTTTACAATAATCAAGGTTGCATTTTCTAGTAGGAATTGTGTACAGGCAATATTCTCTATTATTTAAATTTTTTGATCATATCAACACTTATCACTATCAAGGGTTAAATAGAAATAACTTTAAGCCGTCTTAGCAAAATTATAACAACAAAAAAACTTAACAACACTAAAAATAAACTGATATAAACCAGCGAAATTAACTTTTAAAGTTGTTTAGTTCACTTGACATGTAAAAATCTATTATAATATAGTTCTACAAAATACCATAAGCAGAAAATTATATTTTTACAGAACTATGCAGAAAAAAATAAACAATTAGAAAAATAATAAATAATTGTCGCTGGCGACACGTTTCAAAAAATTCAACTTCAAGAGGCTGTCGCTGGCGACAAAAGAGTGGGAGCAGTCTGTCAAAAATTCTTAGCTCCCATTGGTCCCCTCTCGTGTCGCTGGCGACACGTTGTAGTTCTGAAAACGAGGCTTTAAAGCCTTTAACAACAAAATGCCTGATTTTTGGACTGTTGTAAAGTGCTCAAATTATCCTATTTGTTTCAAGGATTTTATATCAAGTAAGCAGTTTTTTAAATAAATATATTTTTGACATTTGCCTAGATAAGAGTGTAGATTAAAACTTATAAAATTTATGTTGTTAAAAATTATTTTAGGAAGACCTGCTACTAACCATTAACCCTAACCAAAATATAAATATCATTTAAATGAATAAACGTATTTTTACTTATACAAAATTAAAAAAAAAAAAACTAAATAAAACATTCATTAATGTCTGCTAGCTGCCTACTTATTAGAATATATTTGAAAAATAAAATAAAAGTCTTGGCTTTTATATCCTGAATTAATTTTAAAAAATATCTAATATACAAAATACTTCGGCAATCTTTAGATAAGCCAGGTATACAGTGAGTACTGGAAATGCTAGTGTCTTTTAAAATATTCACTTTAAGCACTTTTGCTCGTTTTCATTGGAAATGTTGAACCTGTAACAAATACAAAAAGAGTTATACTTTGGTAAATAGCAGAAACATATACATAAATGATTTAAATGCATGTATACAGAACTAAAGGGTATATACTTAGTTACTCATTCTTACTCTTGCCAATGACAACATATGCGTGCATTCGCTAATTTTTTCAAAAGTTTTCAACGGGAACCAGCTTCATATATTGTTAATACAGTTGCAAGCTTTTATATGTCTAATAACAATAACTTCAAGCCGCTTTAGCAAAATTATAACACAAATTTAAAGAACTCATCAACAACACTTATAAAAATAAAACGGATGTAAACCAGCAAATTTATACTTTAAACTTATTTTAGTTCATTTGACTTGTAAAAATTTCTTATAATACAATTTTACAAAAATAACATGAGCTGAAAATTATATTTTTACAGAACTATGCGGAAAAACACAAAACAATAAGAAATTAAGAAAATAATAAATATTTATTAATTATTGTCGTTGGTATACATGCTTTAAAAAATTCAACTGAGAGGCTGTCGCTAGCGACAAAAGAGTGGGGAAGTCTTAAAAAAAAATATAATATTAAGAAATACAGACAATGTAGAATCAAATAGTTTTTAAATCCGAAACTACACTCATAAGCATATTGACGAATAACAAACCGATTCCAATTATCTTTTGGTCAGTTGTAGCTCCTTCATCAAGATTATTATTTAATATGGGACTGCAAAAGTTTTATAGAATTAGTTGTTATTCAGGAAAAAACTAACTATTGCACTCTGGTCCAAAATTTCGAAAACTCTCGTGAAATACTTTAATATCACAATTTTTACCAGTGTATTGTTTTTAAGTTCTTTTATTTATATTATCAGTTTCTCTATTCTAAAGAAAATAGAACTTTTTAAATAAGACAAAAAAATTTGTGTATCGGGTGTCAAGTTATAATTTAAAGATTCTCCTACATTTTTTGTATTTTTTGATGAGAAAAAATAAATCAATTTTTTTGTTAGGAGGGTTTCGCTGGTATCCAAATCAGTAAACCCATTTTTGTTATCTTTTAAGATATACAGGGTACGACAAAAAGTATAATTTAAAAAACACCCTGTTTATATAATATCACCAGTAAAAAGATCTTTTAAAGACCTATATATGACTTTGCAATATAGCGTATAATAATTAAAATTGCATTGTTTTTCTTTAAATATTTTGTATTTCTTTTTAGAATGGGAATACTAATATAAATAAAAAGGAAACGCTAAGAAAGAGATGGGGCTTTAAAATCAAATACACTGGTAAAAAAATGTGACATTAAATTATTCCACTGAGTGACCAAAAATTGGACATTTGGTTCTCCGCTCTATAACACCTAATCCTATAAAACATTTTGACATCCCGTATTAAACAATAATCTGAATAAAAGGAGCTACAACCGGATCAAAAGATAATTAAAATCGGTCAAAAAATCAAAAGTTATTTGAGATTAAATAATGAACAAAATTTTGTTTGTCCAGTTGTTTTTGTCCACGAGTGTATTTTCTTAAATAACATATACTGGGTTAGTAAAGTACTGCAACTATATTTAGCTAAATTTGGTATCTAAAAGGTATCGGACATGAATAATTTAATAATGATATCGGCACCGCTGCCAGATTTCTCTGTTTTGTGCTACATGTATGTTCACAAACGTATTAAGTGCAAAAATGAATTTTTAAGTTATATGAACTTTAAAGCTTATAAATGTGCCATTATAAACAATAAGTTTAAATATTTTGCTTGCTACTTGTATGCATAGAAAAGTTCTTGTATAAAATTATAATATGAGAGTGTATCCAACTCACTTTTCCTGAAAAATGCAACATGTGTGAACTAGACCAGTGATATTGTTATTGCAATAAATTGCGCAGGCTAAATTTATTAAGTCCACAAATTTTCTCAATTCCATTTTTACTAGCTGCTAAGACCCAAGATATGACAACACCACATTTTAGGTAAAAGTTCAGATGCTTTTGCTTTCAAATATCTCTAAAACCACTTAAGCTGCGTTTACAAATTTGGCATTTTAGGGTTTCTGAGCAAGTAGAATTAAACAGTGATATTTTCATTGTTGCCAGATTTCTCAGTTTTGTGCTACATGTAATATTTTTGGTATTTTAAATGACATGCTCAATTTATTTTAATTGCACGAAAAGAAGCGTAACAACTTTAGAAAGATTTTAAATTTTCGAAATTTAATCCTTACCAGTTACCGATATGACAACACCGCAGTTCTATTAAAATTTGGCAACAATGCTAACATCACTGATTAATAAATACGAAATTTTGTAAACATAGCTTTAGCAATTTTAAATATATTTGGGCCCTAAATTACTTTTTGCTGAAAGTGTAGTGTATTATATCTCAACAACCAATAGACACAGAATTTTGAAAATTTAGAAACTTACTAAATTTGATTTGTTCAATTTAATGCAATAAAAATATTTAAATATAAATAAATACATAATAAATAAATATAAAATATTTAAAAAACTGAAAAAAATATTGTAGCACGAAAGTAGACAATCTGGCAACAGTACCGGTATCACTATTTAATTCTACATGTCCAAAACACCTTGGATCAACACCGACTCCACAGAAAGCCTATCAACTACATCCAATATGGCGGCGCTACTAGTCGAGTAGTGTGTATACTAAACTGTCGTTCCTAAGTACATAAATATTTGTTATTGGGCATGTTTATCGTAATCAAAATATTTTTTTATGATATTTAATCGTAAAATATTACATATTATACAGTGTGTCTGCTAAAGTTGGAACCATATGGAAAACTTTTTTATTATTCATTTTCGAAAAAAAATATATTTATACAAAGTTCTGCATGGTCTAAAACTTAATATGCAATTATTAAATTTTAATTTTCTTTAGTCTTATACGAGATATGTTATAAAATAAAATTTTACTCAAGAGTAAAGTACCTTAATTTTTGACAAAATCAGAAAGTGCTATTAAAGAAAGTTGTTCAGAATTAATGAGCATGTACAAATATGAAATTGCAATTAAACCTAAGCATTCAGATTTGGTGAAACACGCTATAATTGTATCCTGTCAGAAAAGTAATAATAATTTATACGGAAGGAATTTTTATACTAAACTGCTGTAACTGCATATTTGTACGTCTTTTTTACTTTTTTAAATAAAATTTTTTGATATTAAAAACTAAGGTACTTTACTGTTTGAGCAAAATTTATATTTTTTGACATATCTCATATAGGATTTAAAAAAATAATAAAATTTGGTAACTGCATATTGACTGAACTTTTTTCCCAAAATGAATAATAAAAAAGTTTTCCATATGGTTACAACTTTACGAGACGCAGTGTATAATCCAGTTAATATTAATTTTAGTCTTTAGACAAAAAAGTGAAAAAATAAACATTTTTTTATAGAAAAAGAAATTGACATACTTACCAAAGCAGTATTAATTTTTTGGTCGAATTTCGCATTACATTTTACACTGCTTTTATTTTAAACATGTAGACTAGAAATTTTTTAAAAATTAGCATTATATTTCTATCTGTTTTGTTCGAATATTTTCAAATGTAGAATATATTATTAATGTACATTTAACATTACAATTAAATACATATTATGTTTTTACTTACAATGTTCACAAAATTTAATAGATGATTAAATTTAACATACATTCTGAGCTTGATATGTAATTATTTATTTATTTCGCTTTATTGTCTATAATAATCCAAAAGGATATGACAACGTAAAAAAATACAAATTAGTACTCTAATTAAAAAATGTACAATAATATTGTTTTAACAATCAATTGTATAACAAGTTTATACAAAATAAAATAAAATGCTAGACAAACTAATGTACTTTAAAACAGATTACAAATCACACAACCCCACCAAATTTGTTTTCACCATACTTGAGCAGGTATCATCTGAAAATAAATACTAATATTATAAACAAACTTATAAACATTAAAAATATGTTATGCGAACTATTTATTCTTTTTTGTTGCCAGATTTTATCCGCTTCAATTGAGGCATAATATGATTTTTGGAAGTTAAAACATAATTTTTTTGTTTGGCAAAATTTTTTAAAAATAGATTTGAAAATTTAAATAAAAGTTCTTTAACTAGGTATATAATTTGTGTCATGTTTTTGATAATTATGTCCCAAAAATAAATTTTAATCTAGACCATTAATATTATTAAGAGACAGAACTATAACAATTTCTCTATGGTTCTGTTCTCTTAAAAAAACTGATGTTTTGGTTAATAGTTTTTCTATAGCTGCACATATCACAACGTCATGGTTAGGGTAGCATAATCCACCCCTGTCGTTTGCAGAAATTAGAGTAGTTGGATCCAAACTGCCAGTGCAACTTATACGTTGTTTTAGAATGAAAAAATTTATTGTAAAAATAAAGACATTTTAACAATTTAAGATTAATTCAGTGACCTATTTTTTTCTTCTGTGTTACACTTTAGTAGTAAAAATTAAAAGGTACCCACCTGGTTTTAAGCGTGGCCTGTTCAATGGTACATCCAAAATATCCCCTGTATTAGTATAAAATTTTGTACTGCGTTCTATATCGTCACTTTGAAAATGTAACTTATAAACCTACTAAGAACATATGACAACTTTATATTTTTAAACAAAATACAATTAGGATCAATTATACCTTATAGAATGTGTTGTTGGAATAAAATTCTCCCTACGAATAGCATGTATCCATTTGTTCTTAAAATCTTCATTTGAGGGAAAAGAAAAAACTGAAACCATTGGGCCTTTACTGGCACTGGTACTCTTACAAAGAGGCACACAACAAGAGTACGGACATTTTCAAAAAACTTCATAATTTGTTAAAAAACAGAAATTTACTATAAATTTAGTATATAACCTGTCGTCTTTTGAGTGTAAAAATCGCAAAGAAAATCACAAAAAAACACTAAACACTATACTAAGAGAGTCCTTTTAGTTCACTAGGCCAATAAAAAGTTAATAACACAATGTTTTAATTAGAAAAAAACTGGTTTAAACGGATGTAAACAACCACTTGTTGATACACCACTACACAAACATCACAAGAAAAAAAAGGTAAATAAAACATATCCTGTACTAACAGTTGCAAAAATCAATTTTAAACGTCCTTTATGCCCATTTATAACAATTAAAAGGTAAAAACAACCGTTGAAAACGAAAAAAACTGACAAAAACACTATACTTGTCTACTGTACCAGAAAACAAGAGATACCGCCATTTTTTATCGTCGGATGAAAGTTGATTGGCTTTCTGTGAAGTCGGTGTTGCTTGGATACCAAATTTGATAAATGTATCTTTAGCGGTTTAAAACATATTTAAAAGTTGCGGTACTTTTTACTCTCCAAAACTTGTGCAACCACTGGCCAAAATTAGTGCATTTATAGCCACTACTGGTGAAACAGGAGGTAATGTTAAATTTAATTATTTTTTTTTATTAAAGTAAAGTCTAAGACTTAAAAGTTTTTATAATTCGATTATTAATACACTAATGATATTACTAATTTATACCTATTTTGTTATTCCATACTTATTTAAATTGCTTAAATTAATCGTAAATATTATGCTGCCGCCACACATTGGGCGAACTTGTGGCCGAACTATTTGTCGAAACATTTGGCAAACTATTTGTAAGCAAGCGGAGTTGAAAAAAGTTGGGTCAATCAAGACGAATGTAGACGAACTACCCGCCCACACAAATGGTGTTTGCCAAAGTTCGTCTTAATTAGCCCAATGTCTGGCGGCGGCATTACAAAATTGCTTAAAGTGGCCACAGACGGTACATCTACCCTAGAGCTTATTAAATATTATGGTAGGTTTACATCTGACATTTACTGTATAATATTTATGTCAGACAGAAATTCTGGCTAATGTAAACGGTCAAAAATTGTTTGATTTTTTTATTGTTTACATTAGCCAGAATTTCTGTATGACATAAATATTAACGAAAGTCCTGGGCTGATTGACAGTATTTAGTATTATCCTACCTTTGCACTAGATTTTTGGTAGAGCATAATGGCTGGGACCATATTTTATTAAACATGTTCAATAATTTATAACAAGAAAACAATGCTTACTGAAAGAGGTACATTCATTATTTCTCTCTTTCAGGAACAGAAGTGGTAACTTAATTTATGTTAAGGTTACTTATAGTTATTTTAAACACTTTGATATACTCCTACCGAGGACAGAGGGAGCATCCACTCGATCACATTAAACCACTTGATTTTAGTAATAAAAATAAGAATTATAAAATAGATTTTATTAAAAAACAAATTTCGGGGAAAAAAACAATTTTTTAATAAGGTGAAATATATTTTATTAATATAAACCTACAAATTAACAAAAGAGTTTTGCTATTTTTAAAAACAAAGACCAAATAAACATCACAAAATGGGAATACATTCTTATATAGTAAGATTCTTAAATTACTATTAATTGTTGTCCCTTTGTTCCTAAAAATTTGCTATTATACACAATTTTCAAATGGAGTTAATAAATAACAAAATATTACTAGAAATATGAATTAGGCTCATCCGATGTAATGTTATATTACAAAAATTAAGAAATTTGGGTATGAACTTGAAATTAAACAACTATACATGTAGACGGATATTTTACTAAATATAATTAATATAACTTGTAGCAAACTGGCTACTGTACAAAAGTAATTATAGTTGAGAGTTTGACCACCTAAACCTGAAAAAAAAATATAAATATTAATAATCTATTCTATAAGTTATATTAGTTGATATACCAGTATTGTAAAATCTTTATTATCACATGAGTGTAAAATTAAGCACGCCATCCACTTACTTTTGCAATCAATTTGATTTTACCAGATCACTTGAAAAGGTTTGTTTAAAAAATTTGTTTAAAGCATAATTCAGCTACGGAAAAGGAAATATGTAATATTATTGCATCTTTTTCTTAACGTAACCTTTTATCAAATAAAATATTGTAAATTTTTGTCATATATTTAAAAAATCCAGTTTTGTTTACTAGTGCAGTTTGGCAACATGGGCGGCGTGGTAACGAAGTAAATGTGTTCTGTGTTTTTGTAAAGGTAGGGCAATAAATAAACGCCTTAAATGTGAAAATTGTGCTCGATATTTTCATAATAACTGCAGCAGCAAAAGTAGAAAAAGGTGTTTAAAAAATCCTTCCCTGAAGCGAGAAAAACCGAGAAATGGAAATCTGGCCGACGACCTTGAAGATGAAGATCGAGAGGTAAACGAAAACATGGAATTAATAATAGAGGCAATAAAATTTAAAAATGGATTACTTAAAGAAATGCAGAACATAAATCGTACAGCCAAAGCAAATACAACAATAAATCTAGAAGATATTGAAAATCTGATAAAAGACGCCCTTCAGAAACAGTGGTTGAATATAAAAAATGAATTTACTAGCTTGGAAGAAACGACCAAGAAAAAACAAGTAAAAGCGGCAACCCAGCAAGTTTTAGAAATACAATATGGGGACCAGATGACAGCGGCGTCAGTTCCGGCGGAAATTTCAAAATCAACAGATTTGACAAAAACTTCGCAAATATACATGGTTAATTTATGAATAGGTTGCGACACATCCTCGAGCGAGCGATTTTTCGGAATGCGAAGGCTGCATGTTAATTTTTGCCCGCCCGCAGAGTGTCGGGTGTGGCCACTTGGATTTATGCATTAGGTTTTGAAACAATCGCTCGCTCGCTCGCTCTTCAGTCTGGCAGTTCCCTTAGACGTGTAAGAACTTGATTGCATTCCACAATTTGTGTATTCTTTTTATGCTCTGGTACCGCCCGAAACCGTTCTTGAACTGCCAAGAGTGTCAGAACTGTCAAAAATATAAGTGACTGACATTAAAAGGAATACAGCAAATGTCGCAAGATCGTTTAAGTGGTCTATGCAGAAAAGAAAATTTTTATCAAAGAATTAATAAATAACTTTGGTCAAAATAAAAGAAGATTATTGTTAAATATTAAATAGAAATTTTCTATTTTCAGAGTAATTTTATTTTTAGTTCTAAAATTTAGTAATATTGTATATCATTACTGGTATTTTTTTTTACTTTGAATTTTTCATATCCCTTCATGAATATTGAAACGGTTGTGTGATTTCAGATAATTTTTATAGTAATAATTCAAAAAGTAATGCAAAATAAGCGATTTTAACGGCAAGAAATTTTAAATATTTTTTTTTCTGCAATTGCCTGGTGCCCGCTTTTCCCTTGGGATTTTATCCAGGCGGCGCACATGGTTGCGCCTTAATAATAGTTAAAAAGTGTTTTTAAACGGTTATTCTAATAATACTATAAACTGTGTATTTCTCCGGCACTGATGAACATGGCCGAAAAGTGGTCACTGTGACGTCAACACACGTCAAACTAATATGGCCGTATGTCGCGACCCTATATATATAGAAAGACTGGCAAATATAAAAAAATAAAAACCGTTCATCTTGCGATCCTTGAAAAAATTGTACAAAAGACGACTACCAAAAAACCAAAGATGTACCAAAGCAGGTACAATTAGTATAAAATGAAACACCTGCCATAACTTCACATGATTTGGCAGATCCAATACAAAATTAGAGTTGCTTTATGAGAAGGGGTTTAGACATAAGCGAGACCGGCGATAACTTGTGTCAGGGACGTGAGGGTGTGAGAATTACGATTTCGGTTGGCAGTTCTGTTCAAATTTGGTAGCATTATCAGCTGATGACAGAGTCGTGCATTGTCGAAGCTTTGTTTATATCGAAAAAATGTGAAAATTTGCCATTTTCAATTTGGTTGTATATTTTGCAAGAATTTCCAGTTGTGAATGTTTTTGGTTGGTTTATAGAGGCTTCATATATTATTGGTTCGGACTGTTTTTATTTTAGTGATTATAATAGTGTTAAGTCGTATAGTTTTCAGTCTTCAGTGTTTTGTAAAAATAAATAAAAGAATATCTTTGGCAAAGAAAAATATATTTTAAAAAATTATTACTAAATCAAAAGATAAAGTTCTGTCGTATTAGAAAACTAAATCAAGCTCTTAAACTAAAGGATTTTAAAAATACTTAAAAGTAAAAGTAAGTCTGCCCCAAAAATATTTTAGTTTTATGCTATAAAACTCTGTTTAACTCTTTATTTTATTACATTATTCATTTTATTGCTAACTTATTATCTTACAAAAGTTGCTGCATGTAAATTTTTTTATAAAGGTCCTAATATTATTATACATGGGTATTTTTAAAGAAAATAAATCAGTTAATGAATCAGTTTTGTGTATTACAATATTATAAATTATAAGGTTTTTAAAAAGTCTTGAAATTCCAGTACTTTAATTCCATGCCATTTTGTATTCAGGCATAATAATAATAATTTAAAATTTTGTGTTTTTTTTTAAGAAAGGTACTTAACTCTGAAACAGTTTTCAAGTATTAAACCCTATATATCCTAAAACTTTTAATAATAAAGTAAATACTGATATATTAGTTTGGAACCGTGTACCAACTGTTGTGACGAATGGAGTTTCTCAGATATTACAAATCAAAAAGTTTGCTCTATTGGTTAAATAATAGACCTTACTGTATATAAAATATGTAACCCGTTATTTCTATGTACATACAGAGTGTCCGCTAATTAATGGTACACAGAAAAACCACAGATTCCTTATGCCAAAATATTAGGATTTAAATAAACATAGTACCTATTACCAAAAGTTGATAATAAGGAATATACGGAATGTTAAAGGAAAATAAATATTTTTATTAATTTCGATAATTTCTGATACGTTTTAAATATTATACTTATAATAATTTTTAATAAATCTCGATATCTAGGAGTTTTTATTAGCTATTTATATCTGATTGTAATTTGTATGTGTAAACTAAAGAGCGCTAGCTACACAATTTAAATTTCTCTAGAAATTCCTAACTTTTTGTGCTACTCTGTATGTACCATCTAAATAAACTAGTTTTCTACACAAAAAAGGTATAGCTTGTAAGAATCGCTCTGAGCAACCGTTTTGAAGATATTTGCGTTTAATATGTTTATTGCAGTCAAGAACTATATGGATGAATACATTAAATCATTTGTTTAATATGAAGCAGTTGTAATTATGGCTAATACGATGTTATTAAAGGCATTTTCGGGTGCACTTAACAACTTAAACGTGAATATCTTGAAAACGGTGGTCAAGATCGATTCTTATTAAATATTCCTTTTTGTGCAGAAAGCATATTGCGAAGCTTACTGGTTTATTTAGATGGTACATACAGAGTAGCACAAAAAAATTGGAACGTTTTAGAGAATTTTAAAATAGTGTACCCATGCCCCTTATATTCTATACATATAAATTAGTATCCAATCTAAATAGGTGATGTTTAATAACCCCCAGATACCGAGTCTTATTAAAATATTCAAAACGCAGGAAAAACTATAGCAATAAATTTAATTTTGTACCCTGTATTTTCCTTATTATGAACTTTTGGATATTAGGTATGTTTGGTTAAATCTTAATATTTTGACATAAGGAATCTTTGGTTTTTCTGTGTACCATTAGTTCGCGGACACCCTGTATACAAAGTTTTTAAAATGGTTTTTGACTTACGGAACCATGCCACTGATCTGCCTAAAATCAAACAGCCGAAAATGGCCCAACTTGACGCCACAGCCCCGCTAGCCAATATGGCGAATGTCGCAACCTTATCTCATCAATCAACTTTGTACAAAATAATATTGTATTTATAATTTTACTTGTACCATTAAGATTTGATGTATCTCTGTAGAGTACCGAATAAATAAATAAATAAATAAAGAAAACTCAGCAGACAAATATGAACATCAAAAACCAAGAAAATGGGGAAATAAGCGGACCTCAAACACGGTTGGCAAACAACCGGCTCTTTGTATAGTGGTAGCTGGATTTTTGGCTTTTTGTATTAGCTTTGTGTGTTTGTGGGTGTTTTTTTTGTGTTTTTGAAGGATTTTTTGTTTTTCTGAATTTTTGACCGTCCTCACCTCCAACTTTAATATCAAATCGGCAAATTAGCAAATTGGCGGCAGACAAAAAAATGTCTTTCGGAATGATCTACTGATTTCATACAAAATTACCTGCTGTTACGAATAAAAGACACTAAACTGTATTCCAAAATCATTGTTTGAAGCTTCTGTATTAAACAGTATTCCAGCATATAGTAAGTGGTGGCAAACTGTCAAATCTAAATTATTTAATAAAAAAGATTTAATTAAAATGACAGATTTTTTTACATCTTCATAGTTGTCCTGCAACATTTGCTTCTTTGTAGACAATATTTAATACTTATAGATTCGTCTGGAATGACTTTAAAAATTAAAAATTTGGCTTCGTCCAGAGAGAGTTGCCAAACTTGTAAAATTATTGGGTATTATCATTATCTAAGATATTTCAGTGTTCTTGAATGTTTGTGTGTGTGTGTTTTTAATAAATTATGTATTTCTGTTAAAAATAGTTTGTTGACTGGACTTTTGTATGGATTTTTGTGTGGTGGCTTTTTGTTTAAAATTATAGTGGTTTTTAGTGGCTTTTTTATTTTGCCAACCCTGACCTCAAATAACAATCACAAAAACAAACAAGGCTCAGCAACCATGAGGAACCAGAAAAAAACAGAAACCATTAATGGTAGTATGAGGGTTAATACAGCTGTGTATTAAAGGCCATGAATAAACTTTCCTTCTTGCATGTATACAAACTAGATCAAAAAACAAATGATGTAATGATGTAAGATTTTTAGGGATTAGATTCCAACTTGGATTTTACTAAGTAGGTTTACATTGTTTTATCTAGAATGAGTTTCTCAACTTATGTTATACGATACTTGCGATATCAAGTCAACCTTCAGACAATAAGTTTATTTTATTTTGCTAGTGTCCAGAGCATAATTTCGTACAGCATTATGTTCTGGTACCGTTTTAGCGTTTCTAATGGCAACAGGGTTTTTGTTTCTCAGAACAAGATTATTAGAGTTGTTTTTTTGTATGAAATATAATGAATCATGCCGGGGTAAGTTTAGGTTGCTGAATATGATGACTGTTCCATCTTTGTTCATTTGTTTGTTCTGTCTTCGTAAGGACTAATCCTCATATTATGTTTGTCACCAATGGGGATGTCTCCGAGAACATGACAACGAGGGGTAGTTAGGGATGATTTGGTTATGCCATGCAATTGCACATCTCTATTTCATAAAGGGCCTCTGGTCAGCTGTATTAAGGTTTATAATAGAATAGTTTTAAATACAAAAGTACACCAAGTTTAAATGCTTTCAAAAGTAATTTTAAACTATTTTTAATTGAAAAGAAATTTTACACATTAGATGAATATTTTAGTGACTCGCAATAGTTTCCCTGGACCTCAGTTTAAATTATATTCATTTATTTTTAAATTTGTGATATTTTATTATGTGTTTTATTGTTTGTTTTTTTTTTGACATATTGTATTTTATTTAACTGTATAATTACTGCTCAAGTGTTTTTTTAATCCAAATTGTATTTCATTTATATTAATTTTATCATTGTTTTGAGAAGTATAATTTTTACAATTTTAGATTTTCATGTAATAATTGTTGAATTTTTGACTATAGTATAATTTGTAGCTCATTGTCTAATATTTTATATTTTTATTCTGTAAAACTATGACGTTGTCAATGTTCAGTTTTGAATGTATTTATGACAATAAAGGAATTATTATTATTATTAACAAATTACTGCTTATCTCAAACCAATGTTTCCTGAGGTACTCTGTACAAGCATGAAATCTAAATATCCTGATTATTATTCATCTTTTAAGGTCACTTTCTATTCTATTTTCCAGAAGACAGATGCCGTCAATTTAGCGTGAATCTTTCCTTGATCCCCAAAGATAAAAACGTCGGCACCTCTAACCGCCACTCCGGGAAGAACTTTGTAGTCCTCTACGCACGTCCGCACTGTCCGGAGGTCAAACAAAGAGTCCTAAGGTCACTTTAAATGAAGAAAATGCACAAAAGGAAATGGATCTAGGGATGGCAACAATATGCCGATTATTTTCAAATATCGATATATCGGAAATCAAATATCGATAACTTTCATCGATATTTAATTTTTCGATATATTGATACATCGATATCGAATATTTTCGATATTTGTGGTAAATAAGTCAAAATTAAAAAGAGATTTTTTTACATAAATTTTTAAAACTTTTAAAAATGTTATACAGTTAAGTAAATAAAAAAACTAAAGTATCAAGGTAATTTTTTCTATTATGACGTATTTATTTACCCACTACCTGTGAAGAAAAAAATGTAATATTAGATAATTTATCGATATTTTTTTCTTTATGAAATATCGATATATTGCTCTTTGATATATCGAATAATCAATATTAGCCAAAACGATATTTATCGATATCGATATATCGATGTTCTTTTATAATTTGACATTACTAAATGGATCCCAAGATTTGGTCCATAAACACTCAGGTTAATCCAAGGTTAGTTTATATTTATAAGGTTGCGACATATCCTTAACTTTTAGGCGGTTCGAGGTCGGGGACGAAAGGAAGGGCACTCCACTGGGAAAAGTTGGCAAGACTGGGTAAAATCAAAGCTGATGATCAATCCAGTGGCGTCTAGAATTTGCGCATTTCATTTTGCATTGTTTTAGGAGTGATATTTGTTGAAAGATGTAATTTCAAATGTTTTTTATTTAAAGAAAAAGAATTTACAACTTAATAATAATTAAAAACTGTTGTGTAAACGGTTGTTCTACTAATACAATAAACTGTATATATCCGGCACTGAACAACATGGCCGAAAAATGGGATGTGACGTCATAACACGTCAAAGCAATATGGTCGAATGTCGCGACCCTATATAGACCGACTTTGGGTTAATCAATTTTTTCACCGAATTGCAATGAAAACAAATGCAGTTTCACGAATCCAACTGGATTAAGACGAGCCAATGTAATTGTTAATCAAGAAGAAAAAGCAAAAAAGGTTACCATCCTTCATTTAAATCTGGGATCATTAAGGAATAAACTTGAACCATTAGATGATTTTATTTGTGATAGGGACATTTCCTTTTGCGTTGCACTGAACACTGGACCCCAGCGAATTAAATTACATCAAATAATATAGAGGGCTATGTTTGCAGTACTCACTACTCATGCTCACAGAGCACCGGTGGTGGTAGTGCAATATTTTCAAGGGAAAATATGAACTTCTGTGAACCATTTAATTTAGATAATGTAAAACATCAGTCATTAAGGCCAACATCTCTGATCATAGGGCCCAACAAATTTGTCTAGAATTGCCAATAACTGAAACTAACTTTATTACCTCGCAATAGACATGCAGACCCATAACACAAAAGGGTCTTAATAATTTTTATAAAATAATAAAAAGAAAATGTAAATAACAAAGATGGTAATATCGATACAAAGTTTAATAATTTTATTAAAATTTTACAAGATGCAGCAAACATTGCTTTTCCTCAGAAAACTTACACCATTTGATCAGATCAGCAAATAATATTTCATGGTTTAATAATAATTTAAAAGAAATGCGTTCACATCTAAATTTTTTGCGTAAAGTAAGTCGCCAATATCCGACACCTTCAAATGTGTTTGAATTTAAAAAAGACACAAGAACCTATATAAAATGGCTATTAGACGATGGCTAATGAAAAAATTATTAGGGAATCGCGTAATCAGAGTAAAGCTATTTTGAATCATAAATAAAAAATGTCATAGAAAAGGCATGATACAAATACAGAAGATATCACCCCGGATAAGTTTAATAATTATTTCTGTAGTATTGCACAAAGTATCGTCAGTCAAATAAAAGATAAAAACATTGATCCCCTAGAAAATTGTCAAAACATTCCATCACCTCAAAATACATTTACTTTTGGGACAGTTACCTATATTGAGCTATGGGGGCATCATCAATAGAATAAAAAACAAAAATGGTTGTGATGTGTATGGGCTTAATGCAGCTATGATTAATAAAATAAAAAACATTATCAATTATTTCTCTTACCAAACTTTTAAATGAAATGATTAAAATGAATATTTTTCCGAACATTTTAAAAGAAGCAATTGTACTACCAATCTTTAAACGTGACAAAATGAATGTAGTAATTATAGACCCAATTCAATAATACCTATAATATCCAAAATTATTGAAAAGGCTATGGCTGTTTAGGTGGTGAGTTTTCTTGAGGAGAATAAATGTTTTAGTTTCTGCCAATTTGCTTTATAAAAAAATCAAAACATTGTGAAGGCAATTTTAAATCTAGTAACAAAAATACTACAGGCTTTCGAGGATTTTAGGTATGACGCAGTACTGTTCTGTGACCTCAGTAAAGCTTTTGACTGTGTGTCGCACAGTATTCTCCTTCGAAAACTTAAATATTGTAATTTTCAGGACAACTCCATCGAGTTAATCAGATCATATCTGGAGAATAGAATGCTAAGGGTGAAACGGGTGGTAGGTTTATCAGCGAAGAGAACTGTCACCGTAGGTGTCCCTCAAGGCTCAATTCTAGGTTCCATCTTATTTTTGTTATATATTAATGACCTTCCTCATCAACAACAGGCAAGGTGTGACTATACGCTCTTCGCTGATGATACTGCTATTTCTCTTACTTCAGAAACACTAGACAAAGCGAGGCAGGAGCTGTGTGATGCACGGTCGGGTGCTTAGGACTGGGTTCGGTGCCAATAAACTACTTTTGAACCACTTAAAAACAAAAAAAAAATGTTTGCTTTGAGAGAGGTTGAAAATGAAAATGACAGCTGTCCTCAGAATAAATTTTTAAGAGTTGTTGTGAACTTAAAAGATTGTGCATTTATTAGAGTGCCGGACATTTAAACAGAAACTTTAATTTCACATGAAATAACTAGATGGCGTGCAGAGGCTTCTGGCAGAGATGCTTGCTTTTAAATAAAAAATGTAATGCAATGTTAATTTTAAATAATTAAAGCTGTTCATATTCTTTTGCTTGTTGTGCAAATATTCAAACTTATTTAATCTGTTGCTGCCTGCCCACTGGGGGCTGTTCAAGAAATCACACCTTTGCCTGCCCACTGGGGGCTATTCATATCCTTTTGCCTGCTACCGGCAGATACTTAAGCTATGTAATCAATTGCTGCTTGCCTACTAAAGTGTGTTCAAGTAATAACGGCGAGGTTCAAGCAAATTCTGTAAGTTTGGGTACGATACCATAAGATTGCTTCTATTTATTATCAACTCATATTTAAAATATTTAACGTATTATATAGCGATTTGTTTTCACTGACTTGTAGTCTTCTTTGCATGTGATTATTTCATATATTCCTTATTTTAAGTAAATAGCTATGTAATTAATTCTTTTTCTCTTCTTGTATCTTGCAACCTGTTCAAAATGACTGACAAAGATATAGAAGCTGAAGTAAAAAAATAATTAATATCCGCGGTCAACTAAAATCACAATTGACTAGATTTACAAACTTTATTAATGATGTATCAAATATTAATAAAATTATGGAAATTGCTTCACGTGTTGAAAAAATAGATCAGGTTTTTAGTGAATTTTGTAATGTACATTGAATTATTAGATAGATATCTCAGATTTTGATAAACATTTACAAGAGCGTGTATATTTTAAAGACAAGTTTTTTGAAACATCGGCTAAAGCCAAACAAATTATTGATGATGATATACGTGCTAAGCAAAAGCCTGTTGCAAATCTGAATGTACCGCCTTTGCATCAGACTCAGTCAACTCCTTTAAATATTCAACTTCCACCTGTAACTTTACCTGAATTTGATGGCACATACAATAAGTGGCTTATTTTTAAAGATACCTTTTTATCGTTAGTGCACAATAATACAAGTATACCAAATATTCAAAAGTATAATTACTTACAATCGATTTTAAAAGGTGAAGCACTTAAGGTCATTGATCTGTTCCCGAATTTAATGTTTCTTCGGACATTGACATTTTACTTGGTGGTAATATATTCTATAATTTATTGTTGCCTAGTCAAATACAGCTTGGTACTAAACATCCCCTGTTGCAAAAAACCAAATTAGGTTGGATTGTTGCAGGACCATGTCCTCTAAATAAGAAGCAAACTAATTTAGTTTGCAATTTTGTTCAATCAATTTCAAACATGTCAAATCTTGATAGTCAACTTGAGTCTTTGTGGTCAATTAAAGAATGCCCAACAAAATCTAATATTTTATCAAAAGAAGAGCAGGAGTGTGAAGATCATTTTTAAAACAATTTTAAAAGAGATAAGTCTGGAAAATTTGTCGTTAGTTTGCCTTTTAAGGATACTTATAAGCAATTAGGTGAGTCTCGTGATATGGCGATTCAAAGATTTCAGAGTCTAGAAAGAAAAATGATCAAAAATCCTGATCTTAAACAAAACTATGTTATATATGCATATGTCCGAGATAAGTTCAAATGAAATATTCAAAGGTAATATATGCTACCTTTCACACCATTATGTGATAAAGGATTCATCGCTTACAACTAAGTTGCGCGTGGTATTCGATGCGAGCGCTAAAACCTCTTCTAATTTATCTTTAAATGATGTTTTAAAGATTGGTCCTTGTATACAGAAACCTATTTTTTGGATTTTACTCTGATTTAGAGCATTCCCTATTGTTTTTACTGCTGATATTTGCAAAATGTATAGATGTGTTTTAATGAATGAGAAAGATCATGATTATCAAAGAATCGTTTGGCGTTCGAACGCGACTGATGAACTAAAGCATTACAGATTAAATACCGTTACCTACGGGACGTCTTCTGCAAGTTTTTTAGCTACACGCTGTCTAAAACAACTTGCCATAGAGAACATAGAAAGTTATCCTGATGCTTGTCCTGATTTTGAATCTGCACTTACGTTAATCAAAAATGTTAGTAGTATTCTCACCAGTGCTGGTTTTGACTTAAGGGAGTGGTCCTCAAATGATTTACGTATTCTTCAATATTTTCAAAATAAAGGAAATCTTACAAATACTTAGTATATTGTCAAGGATACTTAAAACTCTAAAACTTTAGGTATAGTTTGTCCAATGTACCATTTTTCGGGTGGCAAATACGAGCTTTAATAATAAACATTCTGTTATTCTTCCAGCATCACATCATTTTACTACTTTGGTAATTAGGAATGAACACCTAAACAACTTACATGCTGGTCCTAAACTAGTATTATCAAATGTCAGAAATTATTATTGGCCTTTAGGTGGTAGGCGTACTGTGAGAAAGGTCTTACATAAATGCGTTACTTGCTTTCGAGCCTCCCCTAATAATTTCTTTCCAAAAATGGGTGACTTGCCTAGTTCTAGGCCCCACATTGCCTTTTACAGTATGCAGTGTTGATAACGCAGGTCCATATAACATAAAAGATAGTAAATTCCGAAACAAAGCCTTAATCAAGGCTTATATTTGTGTTTTTATTTGTTTTTCTACAAAGGCTATACATTTAGAAGTAGTAACAGAGCTATCAACTGACAATTTTCTAAATGCAGTTAAACGCTTTGTTGCCCGTCTTTGTTAAGACATATATTCAGATAATGCAACAAACTTTGTGGGGGCTGAAAAAATGTTTGTTAACTTTGCAAATCAAGTTAATTGTGACAAATTTAAAGCATTTTTATTAGAAAAAAAAGGTGGCATTTTATTCCTCCGCGTTCGCCGCATTTTGGTGGCTTATGGAAATCGGCAGTTCGTTCAAAAATATCACTTAAAAAGAATATTGCACTGCGCTCCTTTAACATACGACAACTTTTATATGGTAATTGTACATGAAATAACTAGATGGCGTGCAGAGGCTTCTGACAAAGACGCTTGTTTTTAATAATAAATGTACTGCAATGTTAATTTTAAATAATTAAAGAAAATTAATATATTTTATGTATAAAAAGTATATAATTCAATTCTTCGGAGATTAATGGTTTAGCACCACATTGGAGTGCACCAGAAGATCCCGCAGGAGCCATACTGGATCCTAAGCTAAAATGGGATGCCCACTTAGCCAGTCGGCTCGGGAGTGGCTTGTTTGCGCAGCGAAATTTTTCCCGGTGTATTGGAACAACTACATTGAAAATAGCATACGTTGCTCTGTTCCACTCTGTTATGACATATGCATTGCTGGCATGGGGACACTCCCCAAAAGTTGACAGAGTGCTGGATTACAGAGAAAGGCTATAAGAGTTATATGTGGCTTGGGATATAGAGGGGATTGTCGAGACGCTTTTATACGCCTGGGTATACTAACATTACCATCAGTGTACATATTCGAAACTCTTCTCCACATAAAATGTAATGAATGTACATACAGAGTGCACAGTGGGGTCCACGAGTATAATATAATACTCAAAACAGAAATGATTTTGTCCCTGCATACCATCATTTAACGAGGTGCCAGGATAGCCCTGCTTACTTGGCAATAAAATTCTTTAATAAATTGCCAAGCAATATAAGAACATTGCATTTACCAAAATTTAGGAATACAGTAAGGTGTATTTTGTTAAAAAGGCTTTTTATAGTCACACTGAATTCTTAACTGCAAACTTTATAACAGAAAAATAGAGAAAGTTTTATTTTAATTTGCATAAATTGAACATTGTTTTTTATACCTGTGATCTGACTGTACTGGTGAGATAGTAATTTTATTTTAATTTTAATTTACATAAAATTGTACATTTTGCTATACCTGTGATCATTTTTAATTTATTATCCTAATTGTTTAAAATTGACTGTGATGTGATGTTTTTATACAACATTTAGTTACTTTTGTTTGTTGTAGAATGTAAATACTGTACTGTATATTTGACATGAATAAAATTATCATCATCTTTATCTTTACTAGCATAACAGTTTTTACTGAAAAGTACTTGTTGGCCAAAATCATATATTTTATTAATATTGATAACTATTACATTTTTATATTATTTACCTAAAATGTAAGGATGAATATAAAAACAATTATCTATTAAAAAGAAATCAACTTTTAAAAAATTGTTCCCGCTCATTTTATGCTTAAAAACAACTTCCAGCGTCAGCAAAAATATCAAGTTGTATGTAATAAAGTGATAACGCGTATTACAAAAGTAAATTCTAGTATTATTTGCTTTAAGGGCCAAAAATGTGTTGTTTATTTTTTCAAAACAATATTTAGACATAAATCAGCAAAAGGTGTAATGTTAAGTGTCACCTACCACGCCAAAAGATAAATTTATTTCAGCAGCATCCCGATTTGGTAGATTCCACAGGACGACTCTGATCAAATTTAACTTTTCCACCTTGATCCGCTGCTGATGATGGTGGTCCCACTCTATTTTTGATTTCTGCCGCCATTGTCATAAAGGCTTGCTCTACGTTAGTGGCATTTTTGGCTGATGTTTCAAGAAATGGAATTCCAAGCTGGTCAGCATACTCCTACACATTAAATAAAAATAATCTTTATTTTTAAATTTTTACAAACAAAGTGGAACGTCATTTACATGTAAAAAAAGTTAGCTTGTATATTTTCTCATTAGAGTAAAATGAAGTGTTATAAATAAATACAAAAAATACAATTCTAAACTACCTATACGCGGTGTTGCAGAAAAGATGCTGATCCTTAAGGGTGTTATTCCTTAGGTGATTTTAAGAAGAAAAGTTCAAATAAAGCTATGTCCTTAACCCCTTAACTTTTGGGCTACAGGGTGTTAAAATGTTAAGAAAAAAATTTGAAAACCCTGTATGAAATTTTAAAAAAACTATTTAAAAATAAAGTACCGCTAGACTTCTAGAATTTGAGTTCTTATTGTGGGATATGTCCAGGGATGGGGTTTACAAGAGAATAAATTAAAAAAATATATTTCCTAAAAACTGGAGGTTTTTGTATACAGTGTCGAAAAAAATTGCAAAAACGTTAATTCCATCCAAGAGACCTTTATTTTTAATTTTGGAGCAAAATGTCATTTAGAAAATTTATTTAAAATACAATTTTGTAATCAATGAAAATAGTAAAATAGGATTTTTGAAACAATAACATCTGGATAAAAATTGGAAAAATCTTCGATTACATTCATTTACAGCTAGAAAAAAACAGACGTAAGATTAGGGTTTGCGGGGGGATTGAACAAAAATCTCACCAACGGGGAAGAGAGGGGGATTCAAAAATTTGAAAAAAACACATCACGTAATTTATAGACGTCCCCTAACTCCACAATCAGTTTTTTTAACTTTTTCTTACACTTGTGAAAGAAATAGTCATTAAAAAAATGGCATACAAGCATACATTTTTATTAAGAGCGATTAAAAAAAATGAAATATTTATCTAATTGTCCTCTAGTTTTTTAGGTAGATTTGCCCGTCCAATTGTATTGCGCATGTCAATACCTTAAACATAGTAAGAAGTTCAAATCATTTTGTAAATAAATTTGGCTAGTTTTATCTGCATAAAAAGGTGGGACAAGTACGACTAAAGCTGTATTGTGTTTGAAATGAATTAAATTATTATCATAAAACTAAATTATTAATTACCTTTGCAGTTTGAAAATCTACAACTTTCTTTGTAGTAAGATCACTCTTATTTCCTACAAGTAATTTATTAACATTGTCACATGCATAGCGCTCAATTTCCTCCAACCATTGTTTTACATTATTAAATGAGTCTTGATCTGTGCAATCATATACTACAATAATTCCATGTGCTCCTCTGTAGTAGCTTGACGTGATTGTTCTAAATCTTTCTTGTCCTGCAGTATCCCACTATAAAAATAAACAGGAGTGTAAAATCAAAAATATAGTTGGAGAGAAACTTAATATCTAATACATTTTTAGTTACTAATATTTTAGTTAATACTATAATAAAAATAACTTTAAATACGTAAAGAAGTACTTTAATAGAAGGATTTTAGTTTTCTTGAGTTACTCCATACTTACAATTTGCAACTTTATAGTTTTTCCATCTAAGTCAATGGTCCTGATTTTCTAAAAACAAAAAAAAATTTACTTGTGAGAACAATAAACAACAATTTTAAAAAGTTAAATAATATTTAAAGCATATAGATACAAAACCAGACATTTGAAAATTAAAAAATAATAACCACATATGAATTCCATACATATAAAAGAATTGCCAGCGATACGATTTTCTTGTTCTTTAGTGCATTATTAAGTATTTTAAGGCCCTTATTTTTAGTTTAAATTTGTACTTAAATGCAAAAGCAGACATTTATGGGCCCTCGTTAGGTGCAAAAGCTGGCATTTGCCTTCAAGACAATCCGGGTGAGCATTTTAGTCACGTGATTTTGCGGGAATCGCCATGCCGCACCTCAAATAAAGCGAGTAAACGTTGAATACTTCGTTGTTGGTCACTCTTTTCTTTTGCCATGATAAAGTTTTTGTCCAGATAGAAAAAAAATGAAAATGCCCAACAGCTCATACATCATTCATCGAAAAATGTACATAAATGATAAGATAAATTTAGAAATAATTCTCAGTCTTGACTGGAAAGGTGAGGTGCAAGACGCACTTAAGGATCCTGGCATTTTCATTAATTTACATTAACAATCTTAAATCTGGCGATTGCCTTGCAGTAAAGCCATAAACCCAGTCAAGCAAGCAACAATCTTAAATATCCATATTTTAAAACACAAAAATGGATGTTTTTGGTAAAGGTAAACCATTTTATAAGAACATTATTTTTGAGACCAGAAATTCGATACTAAAGACAAAGCAATAAGAGTTAACCTTAATTTGTTTTTTATTAAAAACACTATAATTAAAGTTTTGCTTTATGTAACAACCCCTAATGGTATTTTTATGAATGGTGTTATTAATATTATAAAATGGGAACACTAATCGCAGGTTCTTAAGATGCAAAAACAGACATGTCTAATTGTTAAACTAAAATATTTTTTACCAATCAATTCACTATTTTTAAGTAAAGCACCACCAATTCTTAAAAAATTTAATATATTGGTTAAAACGGCAGACACGCTTAAAATTGCGATTTTGACAGTTTTTTTTGCATTTTACTCAAAACAACTAATGTGTCAAATCTCTGGTTTTGCATTTATACGTTTTATCATAGACAATTGTAGTTTTACTATAGACATCCAGAACAATGGTAAATTTTTGGTCATCATCTTGGACGCTCGCTTCGTGGAATTTATGAAGCGGGTATCCATCGAGTACACACGTAAACAGTACGTATAATTTGCCGCTTCATAAATTTAGCCAAGCCAGCGTCCAAACTGATGACCAAAAATTTAGCATTGTTCTGGGAGTCTATAGTGAAACTATAATTTCTTTGGTTTTATTTAAAATACCAAAGTTATTGTACCACATTTTTAACAAGTTTGGCATTCTGTAGATAAATAGTTTTAGGTATTGTCTGGTTACAAAATCAAAATCATTTGATTTGGAAACAAATACCTTTAACAATTATTACTTACAAAGTCTACTCCTATTGTACTAATGTAACTCTCAGTGTAAGTATCATCCTGAAACAAAAAGCATACATTAATTTTGTTTTTTTAAACTTACCTAAATAATTTTTCAAAAAGGACTATAATAATAATTCTAAGGAAAAGCCATTACGACACTAATGATTCCATTGTATTCTTATCACAAAATCCTATTTTTTAATATTCATAAAAGTAAATTAAAAATGCTAATGATTACTGAAAATGCAAATGATAAAAAAACAATAAATTCCATGTTTTTCTTTCTTCCGTATTTGGTAGATAAATCGCTCAAGGGCTGCAATAGCGGCACAACTAAAAAAAAATCGTGTGTTGAGGTAAATGGGTTTAAAGTTTTTATTGCCATATCATATTATATATTACCTTTAATAATTGAAGATATGTTCTGTATTGGTTCGGCGGATTTATTTAATTGATGCTATTTATTTAGGTACACACCAGTTAGGATCTTTTTTCTAAAACAAAATTAAGAAAAACCCCAATAAACCCAAAAATTTAAAATAGGTAACAAGAAAACTAAACATCGACGTTTCGGTGGCAAGTCTGCCACCGTTGTCCAGATAAAATTAAAAAATTAACTATTATTTAAGTTTTAAAATTTAAAATTTTAGCTTTAGTTTTAGGAGATTCTGAAAAATCGATCGACATTAAATGTTTTTGGGTTTTTTGGGGTTTTTCTTAATTTTGTTTTAGAAAAAAGATCCTAATTGGCGTGTACCCACATAAATACCATCAATTATATTACCTCTAAGTTGTAATTTTCGCTGTCACGAATAAATTTCTATTTTCCGTTCTTAGTCTAAAACTCATGTTTTTAAATTGTGCCATTATTGCAGCCTGTGAGCGATATAGTGATGATGTGATAAAATACTTACAGCAAACCTTAACAGTAAGCAAGATTTTCCTACGCCTGAATCCCCAATAAGAAGCAGTTTGAATAAATAATCGCTGTAAAGAAAAAAAACGTTATAATCATTTAAAAAAATATTAAGTAATGTATATTTCAAATAATAAAAAGTGCATGTTTTGTCCAGACGAATCTTTTAAATTAAACAACAGAAAGAGTTGAACGTGAAATAAGAAAAAAGACAAACCAATATAACTTGGCCTCTTACCATATTTAGCCTTACTTTAAAAATTATACAATTTCAAATAATAAAATTTAGTAAACATTTTAATGTAACCATGACTTAAGCTACCACATGGTCAATATTACTGTGCCAATATGCACATTGATCAGTATATTAAATGTGTATAAAGTACATTAAAACAATATTATACCAATATAATATATTGCATTAAAAATAATGCTTCAATAATATTAACCGTATAAGGGGCACTTTAATATAACTAACAAATTTGTCCATTGTGTTTAGTATTGTTAAGGCGTCGAATTAAAGGTCTGTTAATAGATTAGTTCTAATTTTTAGCATTAATTTCGGCTCATTGGATATGAAACTATTTTCAAATATCAAAAAATATCGTTTTTCTTAAGACATTGTTATTTGATACTTTTATACAACTTTCAGTATACAAATATTTGTTTGGCTTATTTTCTGTTGGCAATTTGGTAATAATATTTATTATCAGTTAAGATGTTTCTGTAATACACCATTTACCATATAGAGATGGTTAAATGGGGAAAGAATTCTAGTTTATGCATCACAGGACTTAAACAAAGGTATCACTTTTGCAATTTTCATTGCCTTTGGAAGTACACCACACTTTAAGGACTGATTTATAAGCTTACGCATTACATATTTCAGCTCCTGCACACATTGTAATAACCAGCCGCTTTGGATGTGTCCAGGTCACATATTATATTACCAATAATCTCCGGAGTGGCTTGTGCAAATTTGAATGCTTGATCACAATTATTACACAATTCTTATTATGGCTCTATAAAAAAACTTCTATTTTCTTATATTTTTTGAACAAAGTAAATATGCTTGGTAAATTTTGCTATGAGCAACCATTTTTAACGTTTTATTTTATACAAGAAAACATGTCATTGCATTTTTTCAAGCTCTATCTAAGCCACCTGGCAGTCTCTAAAAGGTCAGTACAAAATGCTACTACACCTTCTTTGGTCTAAAATACAACGGTTTAATGCAATTTAACTTGGGTCAGAAAGTTGATCGTTAGATAAAGGGTGTCAAAGTTCCCATTTTACGTTTACACAAAATATTTAAAAATAACTAAAATAAAATATAAACTCTGACACCTTGTATATTGCTAAAAATCAACTTTTCGATTGAGATAATTTGCGTTAGATTGTTGTATTTTATCCCAAGGAGTTGGTATCATTCAGTACAGACCTTTTAGAGACACCCTGTATATTATGTTTTAGGGCCAAGCTACGCGCATTTAGTCGGGGAGCCTGTAAAGCATGTTTCATGAATTGTTTGATGCACCTTAAAATTTTACAAGGATAGTATCTATGGAATGAGTAGTAGGAATACCTATGTTAACTCAACCTGGGACACCAGGTGCTGCGCATAATAGAAAGGTGTAACAAAATTTAACCCAAAAAACATGTGGGCAGATAGTTTTGTTGGGGTTTAGTTACCGGCAGACATGAAACTAAATTTAAATATTTAAAACGCAAAGCCAAAAATTCAACCGCTTCGTAGAGAGTTTTAATGCTCTGATTTAAACAGTATTTTTAATTATGATCCTCTGGTTGCTGAGACATCCCAAAGCTACTTTTTTTATGTTTTATTACTTATTTTATTTTTATAAAAATAAAACATATGATTGCAACGTGTGTTGCCCATATTGCCGAGAATATTTTATTATATTATTACGTAAAGTGCATTCTATACCTGGTGTCCCGGGTTGGGTTAGGCAAACTTAGGTAGGTATTCCTACTACTCATTCCATAGACACTATCCTTGTTAAATTTCAAAGTGCATCAAACACTTCATGAAACATGTGTTACTAGCTCTTGGACTATTTTACAGACTTTAAATCACAAATCAAATTTAAAAAGTTAAGTTTTGTTTAAGTCAAAACCATTGGAAATATGTATGTAGTAAAATGACTAAAAAACTTAAAATACTCATAACGTTTTTAAATTTGAAATTTTATACCTAAAAATAAGGGTATGCATTAGACTGGGCCAAAAAATCGACTTTTGTTTTATTTTGAAAAATATACAGGAAATATTATTTGGGGGACAAAAAACATATCGTAAAAATGTAAGCCCTTAATATTAATGTTTAGAGGTCCCTCTCCTTTGATTTAGATTTTTTATTTGTAATTTCATTTTTATGACAAAGCTCCCTAACTATCGAGTTAAAAAAATTATGTGCACATATATTCTGTAAAGAATTAAATTGCCTACAAAAACGTCTTATTTTCGCCAGACGAACCGTTTTCAAATAATCAAGCTTTAAATATTGATATATTTTTAAGATTTCCTTTTTTATTTTGGAATTTTGTAACTAACAAAAAAATAAATATATAGAAAAAACAACATGGATTCTTAAAGGGAATTTAGTGCTCTACAAAAAGGTATCTTACTGTTTTTAAATAAAATCGTTCTTTTAAGAGTTATTCACAATTTAAGTTAAAGAAAAATAACTTACTGTTTTCTTAATTTTTAAACGAAGTTTTTTCACTTATTGGATTCAATTGATATGTTAAATCCTCAAAATCATAATTTTATTATTTTATCGCTTAAAATATCTAAATTTTATATTATATCCAAACCTACTCTGGGTTAATTGTTATTTGTTATAACGAAACGTAGATTTACTTACTCTAAGACTGTAAATCTACGTTTTCGTATAACAAGTAGCTAGTAACCTAGAGAAGGTTTGGATATAACATAAAATTTAGATATTTTAAGCGATAAAATTAATAAAACTATGCTTTTGATAATATACCATATCAATTTGTTCCAATGAGTGAAAAACTTGGTACAAAATGAAGAAAACACTAAGTTATTTTTTTCTTTAACTTAAATTGTGAATGACTTTTAAAAGAAAGATTTTATTTAAAAACAGTAAGAGACCAAGCCATAACTCCTAGAGTATAAGACATATCAAAATGAGACTTCGTATAGGTAAATGATATGATAAGATGAGAGTTTACGCATATTTTTTACTTTCCAGTCACTTCCGGTTTGACCGGAAATGGCTTCAATTTTAAATTCTTAAATGAAACACTCTGTATATTTTGATATTTTTGGATTCCTGACAAAATTCTAAGTTAGAATGTAACATTTTAAAAAGCTTTGGTGTCTACTTTAATTTTTAAGAGCCATTTTTAATATTGCACCTAGGTGGCCATGATTGGGTGCAAATTAATCTAGTGGCCCTAAGTGATGTTAGAAAAATACAATCGCAAAGTTTAAGTGACTAATATGAAAGGAATAAAGCAATTTGGCAAATTGACATTTTCGTCTCTAACTATTATTTTTCAAATGGCAACTCTTTTTAGACAAGCACTTTTCAAATAAAGGATTTTCAATTTATTTGCGATCGAATTAAAATTAAAGCTATAAATAAAGGATCATAGCCACCCAGATGCAAAACTACAAATCGCTCTCAAAAAATCAAGTAGGCGTAGAAACTCCTGAAAATGTCAAATTACTATTTAGAATTGTTTCAGGAATCCAAAAATGTTAAATATACTGGATGTTCCATTTAAAAATTCAAAATTGAAATAATTTCCGGTTAAACTCGAAATAACCAAAAATAATATATATGTGAAAACTGTCCTCTTTCTATACTATTTACTTATACCGAGTCTCATTTTAATATGTCTAAAACTCTAAAAGTTATTACTTGTCTAATAGATTCGTTGAGACCCGATATAGGGCTTATAAAATATCAAACAATTTTAGGTATAAGATTTTTTTTTATATTATTTTTTTTACTTTTTTTTGTAAAAGAAATATAACCTATATTTGTAAATAGCTGCTACATATACAGGATGTTTCTAAAAAATGCAAAAAATTTTAGGAGGTGATTTCTTGTTGAAAACAAAGGGTAGTTTGCTTTATAAACATAGGGTCAAAAGTCAAGCATTACGGAGATATCGCGGTACAAAAATTACAAAAAATAACGTTTTTATTTTGTATCCCAAAAACGAAAAGCGTTAGAATAATAAAATTTTACGGAAATATTGATATAATAAAAATGCACTTTCTAAATATTTTTAGAATTAATGGAAGTAGTGGAAATAGACTACCCCTATCGTTCTTGCTAAAACCAAATTTAAAAAGACATTTACGCAATGACCTCAAAATGTATAAATTTGGATAGACTTTACTTTTTTTTCTTAAAAACTTTTTTAAATCCTCTATTTTTTCTTTAAACTTACCAATTTTAAATTAAAAAATAAAATGTAAATCATAACGTGCCAGGACTTTTTTCTGCTGTCACCTATGAAGGCATTTGTAATATATCTTTTTTGACATTACTTGGTAGTGTAAATACAATGCTCATTTTGTTTTTAAGCAACAACACAAAAATACTTTTTTGTTACATTTTTTCGCGATATCCGCCTAATGGTTGAGTTTTGACCCTATGTTTATATAGCAAACTACCATTTATTTTGAACAAGGAAAAACGACCTAAAATGTTTTGCATTTGTTTAGAAACACCCCGTATACAATCCTTAGTAAACTAAAATTTTAAATCTTATTAGCTGTATTATCATTCCGTAAGTATCAAATCCATATAAAATTTCCTTTAGTTCGTCAAAAACATTCGCCAAACATTTGCATCATTTCTTGCGAATGCGAATATCAAAAAATATGCGAATATTCGTTACATCATTAGTATGCATATTTGACACAGGTGACAAATTTGACATTTTGCTTTAACCGTTTCATTCATTCATCTTTTTTCTACAAAAAGCCACCTTACTTGAATCGATATCTTGGACCGTTTTTCATAAAATCGCATTTTAATTCCAGACATACTCTTACTTTGTATGTATTTTTATTTTTTTTAAAAATTGGTAAAACTTTATAATACAGATAAAGAGACTGTTTTTAGGGGTAGGTCTAGATTTAAAATTCCATTTTTAAAAACTGTCCAAGATATCGATTTAAACAGGTTATACCTTTTTGTACAAAAATGATGAAGGAATCAAATGGTCAAAGCAAAATGTGAAATTTGTCACCTGTGTTAAAAATACATACATTTAATGAAAAAAATCGTCTCACCCTGTATCATCCCGACTTACCGAAAAGCCATTTACCTATGAAAAGAAGCATAAGGTTATTTAGTTTCCCAAATATCAATGGTACTGAAGTAACAGTTTTAAAGTATAAACTGAATTAAGTTTTTTTAATTCAAACTTTAAAGGTCAATATCTCCCTTACGAAGCGCAATAGAACTTTTTTTATTTGAACTAGCATAATTTTGGCTCACTCTATTACCCCTATCATTTATGACCTCCTTTTCCGGGCAACCTGTATAAAGCTTGTTATAAACAAAGTTTAAGTTACAACTACCTATGTTTTTATGGGATATAATAATGATGGCAGGCTCTAAATATATAGAAATGTTTTCTGGATCAGCAATTGGAGATCCAGTGCTCAGTGCTAACCAAATTTTTTACCACACCATTAACTCTCGTTTGCTGATATCTTCCCAAGAGATAATCTGCAAACCATTTGTATGCATAATCCCAATTTGACCAGTTTTTGTAATAAAATTTTCCTATCTACTGTCTCGAATGCCCTTTTAAATCGAGAAAAAATGATACCACACTAAGATCTTTGTCCACAAGTTCTTTCCACTTTGATATAACCAGTTGCATTAAAGTTTCACATGAATGTATGTTTCGAAATCCACTTTGATTTTTCTATAAGGATAGTATTAGTCTTTAAATGTTCCATGATCTTTTATATGCATTTCCAATAGTTTCTCATTTAAAGTCATCATGTTGATTGGTCTAAATTCTTCTATATTTTTGGTATTACCTTTGACTTATGACTATGAGGGTCATCAGTCGAATACTCTTTTTAACCGTTTGACAAGGCCCATGATATCAATTTCATTTAATGTTTCAAATTTTCTTAGTGGTGTAATATCTTCTTTAACACTGTAATTACCATCATTTGAAATGTTTGTTGGTCTAGAATTAGACATAAAATTCTCATCTATACTTTCAATATAATTTGCATTGAAAGCCTCGTCTTTTAAAGTAAATTTTTGGTTTTTATGCACTACAAAGTCTATTTCTCTCCTAGTTTTCTTGTTTCCAATAATTTCTTTAATACTTTTCCACATTTCTTATGTATGTTCTGATCTATTATAAGTTCGGTGCTGTTTTTTCTTTATTCTTAAAAGACTAGTTACTTTATTTCTCTGTCTGGTATACAAAATCCAATCTAGTTCATTCTCACTATATCTTGCTCTGTAATACAAATTATCTCGTTTTATCACTGTGTTAGCTTGCCTGGTATCCTTTTTACCTTTATTTATTATCATTTGAGAAAGATGCATTGGAAGCTGAAGAGCAGTATAAGAGAGACATGGAGGAACAAAGGAACCTAATAAAAATCTTGGAAAGTAAAGTAGCAACTGAAGCCAAAAGAAGAACTAACGAGAGTGACCTGTTAAAAGCAAAAATTAAGGACAATAGAGCAAAAATTAAGGACAATAAAGCAAAATTTGAAGAAACCATAAACCAGTTTAAGAAGGAAATCGAATTGCTTGAGAAAAAGCTTCAGGAACAAACACAAACACATCTGCGGGAGAAAGAAGTTGAGGCTTATATTAAGAACCTAAGGAAAACATTTAAAGATAAAAAAAAGAAATTAATCGGTCAGTTAGATCTAAATGAGCGAAACCACAAAGAAAAGTATGAAGGTCCCCAAAAAGTGAAGTTATTAGGAAACTATAAGAAAATTTAAAAGAAGCAGAAAATAAATTGAAGAACGAAAAAGATAGTTTTTGGAAGATAGAAAGTGAACTTAAAGAATGTAATATTGAATTGAAGGCAAAGGTTAGAAGGAAAAACGTTACAAATGATGGTTGTAGAGCCGAAGATCATAGTCAAAAAAGGAAACAAACTTGAGCACTGAGAGGCAAAACCTTGTAGAGAAATTGGAGAAAACAATGTCAGAGTTAAATGACTTAAGCCAAATTAATCGCAATATGATAAAATCAATTAGAACTTTATAAATTGAAAGGAATGTTTTCAAATGAAGTGAATGAGTGGAAAACTAAGTACCAGTGTTTGTATAAATTAAATGAAAATGGACCGAAAGTGCTTTAAGTTAATAATCATCTGAATGGTTACTCCAACAAACCAAAAAGGAGGTTAGGTATAATAAAGACTAGCGCGGATGTAAAAGAATTGACAATGCATGTTTCTTTTTTGACATCAAAGTTTACACGTAGGGACACGGTTATAATATCAGTAGACTTAAACTATCAAAAACATCCAAATGTAAATGACTTAGAAACTTTGTTAACTGTAGGTACT
>JACEGR010008525.1:0-35862 GCA_014170235.1 Listronotus bonariensis | reverse complement strand
GCCTGATATGTCATACGCCGTGACCTAAAAATAGTTAATTTTAAATCAAGTGGCTGGCAAAAATATATTTTTCTTTATTTTTATTGGTTCCTCCAGGCGATTTTAGGGTATTTAAAATGTATATTTAAATTTTCCAAAAACAAAATAGAATATATTTTTCTTATTTATAAGCATATTTGCATTTAAGAGCTTACTTTTTAAAAATGTGCTTTTTTTTAAATCATGCATTTTCTTTAGCATTGTATGTTTTTGAACTATACGTTGCTTTTAAAATAAATTATTTATAATTAAGGCAAAAATGTCCAGAAATATTATGTGACATGCCAATGTTTAACATACGATACTGCAATTAAATAAAATATTTCAAGTAATATCATTTAAAATTTGAAAATACCATTTATTTTCAAGTAAACCAGAAGTGGCATAAAACCAATTAGTAGGCCAATAAATGTTTATTTATGGTAAATATCTACATACCAAATATCATTTGGAGTATACAGGGTGTTTCACAACTTATCCGACAAACTTTAAGGGCTAATTCTGCAATAAAAAATATGAAAAAAATTTCATATGAAATATGTCCTAAACGTCTTAGTTGTTGAACTACAGGGTGTTAAAAATTAAAAAAAAATGGATGTTTTACAATAAATTTTATACCAATTTATATATTTAGAAAAAAATTAGGGATCCTATGCACCAAAAGACATTTTTCGGCATACAAAAAAAAAATTACCAGGGTCGTTCATAAGGGGTTTAAGGTAAATATATATTTATTTAATTTCCAATTAGTTTAAAACAAATTCGATTTTTGACTTTTTTCTTTGATGCATGGTTTTCGCGTCAATAAATCAAAACCATTTCTCGGCATGGTTAAACCCCTATCTAATTAAAAATAAATATTCAAAGCTAATTTTTCACTGCAAAATTTAATATTATTCACACGAAATGACCGTGCCAAGAAATAGTTTTTTTATTTACGCGAAAACCATGAACTAAATAAAAAAAGGCAAGAACATTAAATTTGTGTCAAACTAAATAGGGATTCTAAAAAAATATTTTTTTGGAAAAATGCAGTGGCGTACCATTTTTTCTTAAAAAATATTTACATTAAACTCTTCATGAACGACACTGAAAAAAAAAAAATTGTATGCCAAAAAATATCTTTTAGTGCATAGGTGGCGTCTCCTAATTTTTTTTTTTAATATCTAAATTGGTATAAAAGATATTGTAAAAAACACAAATGTTTTAACATTTTTAACACCCTGTAGTTCAGAAACTAAGAGGTTTAGGAAATATTTCTTTATATTTTTTATTGTAGAATTAGCCCTTTTAGTTTGTCGGATAAGATGTGAAACACCCTGTATGGATAAAAGTGAATCGGTTCATATAGTTGTTGTCCTATTTGGGCCAGTTATTGATTTAAGTGCCGTAAGTATTCCGTATAGTTTTCCAGTATGAATACAGTAATAGCTGGGAAGACGGTTGGTTAAAACTATTGTGCTAATTTTGGTAACTAGGTAGCTTACACCATTGTCATCTTTCAAAGCATCTATGTATTGGATTTCTTCCAATCCATCTGACTTGGTTAGTTTCAGAAATGCTTGGTTAAAGATAATGTTTAAAGTTTCTTGCTTAGTATATTTATATAGGGACTTTCTAACATGGGGTTGAGAGCTGTAATGAAAAGATTAATGTCGCGAATTAGGCTCTGTTGCATTATCAAAACTGAATATGTATTTTTAATTAATAATAATATCAGTAAGCAGAAGCATAAAAGTAATAAAAACGTCTTATATATTTTTTACTTATCATTACTTAAAACAATTAGGTATAAACTAAAGTACTCGTAAATGTTTTTTTTTAATATTTTACTTTTTGCACATAATATCAAGTAAAGTTAAAACATATGTCTTGTAGTAACCCAAAAGATAAAAATTTATGCAACAAAATGTTACTATTTTTATAACTTTTTTATACTATTTAAATAAGCATTTTAAAATATATTTATAACCGATTTTTTTTCCAAAAGGATCATTTTCGTAATTTCAAATATCCCTGTATATTTTAGACAATTCCTTTACACCCTTTTATTCTAAAAAATATACTGAATTGTAAAAAAATATTAATTAATTTTTTAATTTTTTTAATGTAACCCCAGTTTTTTCTAGAAAACATAACCAATAGAAAAAAAACTTACACTTTTAATTCATTTTTTATGCTTTTTAATGGGAGACTTTTAAAAGTACATGTTTTTTATTTTCTTTAAGTAATATTTTTGTGACACTGTATGTTCTAAGGAAATTTTAATTAGAGCATTTAGCATTTTCGACAAAGCAAACATTTTTATAAAAAATAAGTTTATTTCGAAATATTTTAAAATTACAGGTATAGATAAGTCCATCCGTGGACGCACTGTGTGTTTATTTAAAGTTTTGTTTCTTAGTTTTCATTGTAGAATTAGGACCTAAAGTTTATTAGTATTGTAAATTTTCTTAGTATATGCACGAAATAGTTATTTTCCCAACAAATACGCAACTTGATACTTTTCCGCACGCAAAGCAGACGAAAGACGCGACGCTTTAAATACTTTGCGCACGTCAGTAGAAAAACCTATTTTATGCACTACCTAACAATTTACCAGTAAAGTTCTACTTTCTTCCGATTTGGGGCTGAAGCGGTCTCTTAACAAATGTACTCTTGATCCAGCACTGTACACAGTGTACACAGTCTACATTTTCTTTTGTAGTGCATAATCGGGGCCGTTCTTGGAGTATCTGCCGCCGGGTAAAGTTATTTTAGGTAAAAAAATGTTAAAATATACACAGTTTATTTAATAGCATATAATTTTACAACCTTTTTGTAATGTAATAAAGAACTAAACACATAATACATACATACAGGCAAGGATGCTAATATATTTACTGTATGTATCTACTAACAAGTGATACAGTAAAATTTGCTTTTCTAGCCTTTTTAATGAAAATGTCTTTACAATGTTGGACACGTCTATATTTTCTAAAAACACTTTTTCCCTACTAATATTGGATAAGTCTGAAAGCCTTTCTTGCCCATTGTGGATCGTAGATAATTTTTTAGTATTTTAATTTTAAAAAAGCTTCTTTTCCCACTAGCTACTGTCACAGATAATGTTAGAAAAATTCGTATCAAAATAACTAAATTTGAAAATAGACAGATGCAGTTATTTGTAAATAGGTAGTTACTAACATTTAATGCGTTCATTTCGAAGGAAATATAGGCTTCAACATTATCAATTTTATCATATAAATCTTAAGATAAAATATCGTTTTCATTATTACCTGGACCACTTCGTCTCTATTTTCTTAAGCTGAACATTTTAAAAATCTAATTGATTTGTCCATTTAGAGGAAATTCTATAGGTTGTTAAGAAAATTATTTTAAAATATATTTAAACAATTAATCATGCTGCTTTCTTTGCCCAGACCTACCTTCTAAACTTGATAATGCGGTGTCCAATAATACAGAGTAAAAACTAATTTGAAATGGTCAACCGGGTCTTTAGCTACCTCGTCTTCACACTCGTAATTAAATAATCGCCCTTTTCTTCCTTAACACCTTTACTTCATCTAACGATGTTAGGTAGTGTAAAATCGGAATCTTGCATCACTTTACTTGCATTAATATTTTTGGTAACACATTATTCCATGTAATAATAGAAGAAATAACTTTAAACGACTTAATTTCTAAGAGTAATGAATTTGCCATATTTCTCGTTTCAGAGTCTCTTCTATTATCTAGATAAAGTGCAAATAAACCGTCATATATTTTGGCCAAATTGTATCTAGCATTCAAAGCATCTATTCTACTTTCCCATCTAGTACTAAAAAGAGGATTAAATGTTAAAGTTGGGGTTTCACCTTTTAAAACTTGCCAACGTTCGGTCGATGCAGAATGGAGCACCTAAAGTTTCTTTACAATAGCAAAGAAATTTTTAATTTCGAAAGACGCTTTGCAGCATCCTAAACAACTAAAATTTAGCTTTGGGCCGTACAAGGCACGTAAAAGTATCTAAGGTTTAATTCATTTTATGTTGTAAGTCTCCCAAAAATCCAATAAAACATTTTTTAAGCCTTGTCCTGTCAAAACTGATATTGAAATGAATCCAAAAAATACTCCTCAATTTGTGTTTGCTTTGAGTAATTTATTATTTAATAAAACAAACCTTAACACAACAGTAAGTTGTGACTTACATCAGGAATCGAATCTAAAATTCAGTTTGCAATTGTTTTAATTAATTTTAAAGTTTCCATTTTGTTGCTCATATTCCTTTTTTTATATTACCCCTAAAACTCAAATTTAAACTGACTAAAAATTTGAGAACATAATTTTTATTTTTAAACCAGAAACCCATCTATATTTTTTCATGTTTATTAATTTCTCATTTAGCGAATCCGTTTTCGTTTTAGAAGAAAAATTGTTTTAGATCATAATCCAAAATTTGGTATTACAAATATAACCTTTTAATTTTTTATGTCGTTCTATAACCTGACTTAAATGTCTCCAATTAATATAATCCTCAACTAGACCACCGATAGAAGTTTTAAATATTTTGCAAGGAAAACAATATACACAGACTTTTGATTTAGAATACATCAACCGAACTTTTGGAATTATTTCGCCATTACATAGTAATGTTTTTTGTTTTTAATAGACGAAAACCCTTTATTTTATTTATTTAAAGAAAACATTATATTAGCTTCTGTCAGTTAAGTAGGACCTAACTCTATAAAAGTTAATTTAATTTTATTTAATAAAACACCAGGCCAATGGTTAGGATCCTGATAAAGATGAATATTTTTATTTTCAAAACTTACTTCTTTAGGACTTTAGTGTTTTAAATAAAACACCTGCTTTTATTGTAGTTTTGGTATTCGACGAGTCCTCATTTTTTCCCGCTACTGACCACTATAAATTTGGTCTTTGTCACATTTATATCTCGAGCTTAGAAACTTAATTGTGCCTTATATGATGTTGTTGAGATTAAAAACGTTTCGAGTGAACCACTAGTCTTTTTATGTTATTCTTTATTTTCATGCTTTCTTTATCTGTGCTGTGATCCAGAAAGCCTTTTTTCATTATATCAGATATCTACCAAAAATTTAGCTAGACGTGATATTAAACATTTTTTTATAATAATTTTTCGTATAAAATTACCTTAATTTTTAGTTTAACAAGGTATCAAGATCTATGTTCCCCATACTAAAACAAACACAACTTTTACATTATGTTCAGGGGATTTTTAGTTTCTCTCTTTAGACTTGGGCCTATTAAAATTGACATTGACATTCTAGTCCTGGGACCATTAACATTCCAACACGGATAGACCTGCCAAGGTTGCCGATCATTAATTCCATAGCAGTGCGACTACAAGAGAGATAAGAGATGGAGCTAGTTTGAGCAAAATCCATTTGACATTTCTGATTCATGGCGGCACGCATGGTGTTTTATGGTGTTTCTTTTTATTGTTGTCAAAGTCATTTTTAATTTATTTGTGACTATTTTCGTTGATTTTGATTTTAATAACAAACATAATTTATTCCAGTTTTATGTAAAATTATATAAAAAAATATTCCTGGACCATGTATTTAACTTGCTCAGTCTATAAGGGTGTACCTATAGAGCGTCAAAAGGAGCGAAGTTAAAATTTTATAGGTTTTTTACTAATGTTGTCCGCACGAGAACTATAATGATTCGATACAGCAGGCCCGGTCCATACGTATTAGAGTGTCATTGCCTGGGATTCAATTCTTGACATCATTCGCATCTGTTTGTATGCGCAACTTTGCGAAGGGTATATTTGGTAATGTTTCTAAATTATGGGATTTTCGAGTCACCTTCGCAATTTCATTCGACTGATTTGAACGTATACCTAAAGTCAATCTGTCAACATCACATTTATTGATTTCAGGTATTAGAAGTCTATATTTTGTTGGTTTTTTTCTTATTTTTAAATAAAAGGTCAAGAACCAAAATTTTAGGAAAACCACGAAAAAATTAATATTTCCCCAGTGTTCAAAAATAATGGAATATCCCTTAAAAAGATACAATTATAAAAATTTATAAGAAAAAAAATCTTAAAAAAAACTGCATTTTAAAAAGTTAATATATTAAAAACAGGAGCAAACCCAAAAGAACATGAAAGTGTACTTGCGAAGCAAGAAAAGCAAATAATATTAAGAAGCTTACAGGTGCGTAAAAGAATTATATAAAAAATATTATATAAGACTTTTTTTATAATATAAGTGCAAATTAGTTTTTGACATTGTTGTTTGTTAGAATATTATTCTTATTATTTTAGCATTTGTGTAACCATCGTTGTTGTGTGCTGTTTTTTTATTTTGAAAACTAAGACAACAAAATCCAGTGTATTAAATTAGTGTTTTTCTTCTAAGCTCTCATAAAGGTTAAATTAATCTTTTTACAGTTGAATGATTTTCGTTTAGAACATCAAATGAAAACCAGAACTAATATATTGGTTGTATCTGTCATACTCGTTTTCTACACCCTTCAGACTTTCAATAATAAAATATTTGCAACTTGATGATGACAGAAACATCAATAGGTTATGATTTAAACTTGCGAATGATTTTCACTCGTTGCGAGAGGTAAGGACCCTCGCTTTTTAACGCGAGTACTCGCAAATTGTGCGAGTGGTCAAGAATGCCAAAAGTAGATATTTATTCGATTTGTCAAAAATGCGAATGATCCTCACAGATGCAAATGGTCAAGAATAGCGCCGCTGGTAGACCCTGAAACAGCATCTGATCAAAAATTTCAAACATGAAAAAATGTAGGCAATATTTAAAAATTATCCATATTTTTGAACAAATTTAAAGATGTAAGTTCGAAAATGACAAGAAGAGTACAATTTTAAAATTACAAATGCCAACTTAATCTTAATTTGTTTTATATTTTAAAATTGTTTTAATAATTAGAACTAAATTAACAAACAGTAAATGCATATGTTTATAAATTAATTGCACTGCATCCTTATAAAATGCTTTAAGATGATAATTAAAGAGCTTATTGTAAAAACACGCTAAGCCCCAAACACAAAATACAGAAGTTATTAAATTTTTGGTTAACAAAAAAATTTATTTAATCAACTTTAAAAAAAAATTAAATAATTTTTATGAGTTTTTACACTTTAAGAATAATATCCTGAGACAATAACAATAACAGAAATATCTGCAAAAGTAACTTTACCATCTTTGATTAATCATACTATATCCCGCTTATATATTGTACAAAAAGAAGTATTGATACAAGTTAAAGCAAGAGTTAATAGATTATTTTGTATCATTAAGTGGGGCTGCAATGGTAGCTCAGGCTGTTCACCCTATAAGCAACGTTTTATGGAAAAACAGATGCAAACCAACAAGACAATGCGGTATTTGTGATAAGGATGGTTGTTTTACTACATTGTAACATTAGCTTTGATAACAAAAAGCAGATTTTATGGCAAAATCCTTGCTCTTCCAGTACAAGGTAGTGACCGAAAAGTTGTTATTAAAGGCAGAGTCTGATTATTTAATTAAGGAAGAAACCTCATAAGTAAAACAAAAAATTGCGAATTTACATCCTACTAAAATTTTTGTTGATGAAATAGAAGTGGAGTGCTAGTCACAAACTTTTCTATGGTAGATGGCAAATTTGCAATTCATTTATGGACGTACCTTCTCGGACTTGTTATATATGTAAATATACTCGTAAAAATATAATCAAGGAAAAATTCCTCTCACTTTCATACAATCCAGAAAGTTACCAGTTTGGGTTATCTCCCTTCATGCCAAAATTAGAATAATGGAATGCTTATAAATCAGATTTAGACTTGAAGTGAAGACATGGCAAGTGAAAGACCCTGAAAGCAAGCAGAAAGGAAAAAGTCATACAGCAGGAATTTCGTAAAAAAACCGGATTGTTAATTGATATTGTCAAAGTAAAAGTAAGAAGCAAAAAAAGTTTTACCTTTAAAACATCTAATTACTCAATTTATCTTACTTTATAAAACACGAAAAGCAAAAAAAAACCTCTTACCTTTGAAACATCAACTTACTCAATTTTTTTTTCTCACATGATGAAAAATTAAAGGGCAAAAGGGTTCTTACCTTTAAACTATTTACTTACTTTGTTTTTACCTAACATTATTTTAAACAGCAAAAATAAAATCAAAAAATATACTCCTCATTTCATTTAGGCGCACTGGCACCCATGCACCCACGTACTCACCGCTACTGTATGTAATAACAATTAACATTTTTCTTATAATAAACTGGCGAGCAAAAAATATAGATTACCTAAAAATAAACATCGATTAGAATGTTATATTTTTATTTGATGGACTGTCTCGTTTATTTTATGTATTTAGTAAACGCAAGAGAAAAAATAAGTACACCTAATAAATAATGCAATTACTACATTAGGGTATTTTTTTTTCTAGACTATTTATTAAATGTTATTTTAAATATAGATTGGCCGTTTTATTTTAGTGGATCATTTAATCAATAATACTCTTTTTAATTAATTATTTACTCTTAAGTTTATGCCAACAAAAATATAAAAAGCTAACAAATATCCCATTTAGGGAGAAAAAATTGCATATTTTTTTTTACTTTTTCCCATATTTTTTTGTATTTTAGCTCGAAGAATTTTAAAAATTGCATTTAAAACAAACAAATGTTTTTAAAAAGCAAAAGACTCAATACGCCGTAAATGTTATATTTTTTAAATAAAACACATATTTGTAATCATATTTTTAAATTTTATGGTCCATTCTGAATGTTTCATATTTATGATAATACATGTTTATTTTTTACTGTTTTTGGGTATTGACGCTTAGAAGATCACAGTTTTGTGTTTAATTAAATATCTCAATATAGACCAGGTTTATGGGCAGCCTATGTATCAAAAAATATTCTTATGGTTTTTATTTTTGCAGAATCATGTTAAGAATGAAATGCTGATTACGACGACCCATGTTGCCAGCTAAAATTTTAGTTGTGAATTTTTAAACCGCTAATATTTGGACCGTTAGAAAAAAAAACATTTTTTTGCATCAAATAAAATTTTATTTTATTTTTTGACAAATTAACCATTTGAAAACGACTATATTTATTAAGTTATAACCATTTAAACAATTGAAGCAATTTGGCCGACCTTACCATTTAAAAATGTACCACAATATAAAAAAATTTGAAATGATGTATTTTTTAAGCGTAACAGAAAATCTAAGTTTATAAATATATTTTTATTCTCATAAAAAGTGTATTTTCTTGTTTTTAATTCTCAACAAACTTTGCACTTTCCCCGTATGAATATAATCTCCATATAAACAGCAGCCAGATCGACTCTAAGGTGACGCGGCTAAGGTGGTTGTCGTGGTAACCTTGAATACACCTCAAAGTCATAGTTTTAACTTCCTTAAAAATTATCAATGTTTTTGCTTCACTGGCATTTTCGCCACACTTGTATTATACCGTTACTATCTCTAGTTTTCATCTAACAAATAATTAATTTTAAAAAACTAGTAATAAAATCCACCAATAGGTAAAAATTTTAATGACTTTGAAGTATCAGGAATCACCTGTATAACCTTTATTTTATATTGATATATTTAATTAAATATTATTAGCCGACAGTATAAGTCTTTAGGGTTGATAACTCAAAAACAGTTAAAGACAGACATATACCACCGTTTATAAAAAATACTTTGAATTGAGCCAATAATTAAAAAATATAAAAATATGGTGTTCCGTTTAAAAAGAATTCAATACTGATGGCGTAATTATTTGTTTTTTGATGCAATCGTTATTTTAAAATAATTTTCCAATTCCCGAGCCTAAAACACCCATCTTAAATTTATTAAAAAATATAGGGGAAGTCAAAAATATGCCAGTTTTCCTCTTAAATGGAATACCCTGTACATTTCTCCACAAACTTATAACAAAGAGTTACATGAAACATATTTTTAATTTTAAAGTGATCAAAAGCTTTCTCTACGATGTAACAAAAGTATTTACCTTACTGCTGTGAACATTTGCAAAATTTAAATATTTCCTTTTCAAAAACTGCACATTACTATTGTCCCTAATTTTAGGTTAGGTACTTCGTAAACCGTAGACAGTCATAAAAATGTTTATAACCTCATGTAATAAATTTGTATTATGGTCACGTTTATGAGCCACTAGAGCTGTGTTATTCTTTTTTTGGTTACCTAATGCATTACCTTGTTCTGGATTTTCTATGTCTTAAATTTTATCACATATTTTTATTTAACCTGAAAAGAAGTAAAATAAAATTTATTAATAGGATATAGAAAGACAAAATAGAGAGAGATAAAAATGTATAATCCACAATAGCAGAAAAATCAAAAATTATAGACGTAGAAATAACTATTTAAAAAAAATATAATTTAAACAATATAAAATACTTTTTTAAATAAGGTGGAGAGTCTCTTCTATCCACGTAATTTAAAGAGTTTTTCTTATTTGTCGTTTTTACTATTCTTTGTTATAGAGTTAGCCATAAGGGAAGAGAAAATTTAGGGGCAAGATTTGTCCCTAACTTTATTTAAAATATGAAAAGAAAAAGACCATGCAAGTATACTACTTGGTTTCCTGGAATTGCATCGCTTCCCGATACAGAATATTAAACTTTAAAAGAAAAGAATTGGGCTTTTAATATTTAAAAATATTTTATTCTATGTCAATTTAAATAAAAATTTGGCTGTGGTATTTGTAGCAATTAGAGAGCTACCTTAGCTCTAACTTGATAAAATTTATGTATTCCTTCCAATGAAATCTCAAGCGGTATGAATATTTCTAACTAAACAGAAAAGTACGCTTTCACTACCTTTGTGCAAATGTTATATTTTATTATTATTAGGCAAAAAGATTCTTTTTAAGTCTTCTAATTTTTTCCCTACCTTGTTGGGTTTTAAAAAATTAAATAAAAAACCTATTAACTAAATAGGTTAATTTGGCTTTAACGTACTTTAATTAATTCAGTTCAGTGGCGTCTGTACGGGCTGGCGATTTTATAAAACCTATACCAGTTCAGTCAGGACGGTGACTGAACTCAGGTCTTTATTTGCAAAAACAAAGTCTACGCCATTTTGGTTCAAAAATTGATCATATTGGTGTAGTGTTTGTAAGTTAAATAAATTTTGTTTAAAACTTTTCGCACTATTGTGCCCTGTGATACCCTGAACATTTTTAAATTTTTGGATTCTACGATACAAAAAAATATTAAGTATGAGTGAAATACATCTCCATATGACGGTTTTGAAAATAATTGATTTAAGAGAATATGGATTTTAATACTAAGATACTAATAAAAACAATCTTAAATTTTGAAAAAACAAATAAAACAAATTTAACTGATAAAATACTTAAGGTATTCATTACCTTAATTAATTATGTCAGGAGTAGCTTTATTCAAGATAAGTATACTAGTATTAAAAGTATTAGAAACTATGAATTAAATCTCACACATCATTATTCCAAAAGAACTGTTGCATGAAGATGCACTTACTACATACAAAATATTATTTGAATAAACCGTAAATTCATTTATGGTGGTAAAGACAAGTGTATCTTTTGACTTTTATCTAAAAATACATTAATAAAAAAAAAAAAAGAAAAGGAATACTACATTGTATAACAATCTTAAGCAGGAACTACCTATTAAAAGCATTATATTATAATTTTTTCTAGGAACAATTGTTTCCTAAAGTATAGCATATTAGCTAAAAGCCACCCCCATTCCTAAGAATAATACAAAACTCCAGTTAAATGTATTAAAATAGAAAAATATGTTTTAAATAATATTTAAAGTACATTTATGCCTAAATGTTTCTAATTTTAAAGATTATTAAAGAAAGAGAAAAATGATGAGATATAAACATATGTTAACCCTTGGGTACCTTTTAGTGCTCTTTTACTTTGTTATTTAAGCCTAAATTGTAGTGTACAATAAAAACGATTTAAGAACAAACATCATTTTAAATTGAAACAACACTCAGATTTAAAATACTTCCTTTGGGTCATTCAGATGCTGGGGTTATCTACTTGCATCACAAAATGCTTAAATGAATTAAAATATTATGCATAATAAACGGTAAATACTTCATATCATGTAGGTAGGAGATAAAGGCATAAGACTAGGAAAGGAAAGTTTTTCAAATCCTACATAAATTAGCACTCAATAAAAGTGCCAAATAAGTTTTAAAAAAAAATTTCAACATCAAACAACATTTTTTTGCTTTTATTTGAAATTTTCCAGGTATAGTTATATCATAATTATAAAAGTCAACCATCTCGCCAATCATAAAAATGTAATTAATTATGTACTCACATAATAAGTAAAATAAGTTAACTTAAAGTAAGCGCTGTACGTTTTACTAATTGTCTTTTTAACAAGAATTTATTACAAGCAAAATGTACTGGGTTAAACAAGCCGAAAGTAATATGCTGTCTAACTTTCTTATTCGTAATAAGAAGAGTTTTATTAAGTTTACATATAATATTTAGCTCCAAATAATAGCACATACTTACACTTTGTTTTTTTGTTTTATGTACTGAAAGACTATCCCACGCCAATACCGAAGCCTCCAGAAGTAGACTATATGGTAGCAATAACACATTGCAGCCAATACAAAGAAACAGTGATGATGGCGTACACCTGCAAGCACAGCCAGACTTCACTACCTTCAGCCACCACCGCCAAAGAGTCGAGATCGGCAGTCTCTGCATAGAACATAACCACCTCGATAAGAGTAGGAAGGGACCATCCCGCATATTCGTTGTAGCCAATGGTGAACGCAGACTAAAGCAAGTAATCTAAAGAAGCATGAGCCATCAAAAAACTATAAACGAGCACAAACAACTCACAACAAGGCACATTCCACAATCCACTACACAATTACAGTGGTCTCACAGCTAAATTCCACAAAAAATCGCCGAAGCACGTGCCTTGTCTTTGAGAAAGAAAAGATTTGCTGAAAAGGCATTTTTGTTTTTGTTATTTTGAGGTTATGTTGGGTTGTCATCTGTCAGGCCACAGCTTAAAAGAAAACAGCATCCTTGCGGCAGAAGTATTCGACATACCTAGATTACAGGAATTTAGGACTTTGACAACTGGTGGCGCAGTTTCCTTGGGCAAACAGTGCGGGTTACCCATTGACAGATCCGTATTCTGACTTTCACTACTTGGTTTCTCTTCTTTTAGTGCTTTGTGTTGACACAGTGGAGAACTTATGATGTTAAGAATGGCGTGGTTTAACTTTTAATTGTGAGAAGTGTGTGTAATTGTATATTCTGTTTTTCTGTAAAAGGATTTTTAGGGAACAATTTTTATGAAAAAATCAAAGCAATGATCTTTAAAATTCTTTCAACTATTTAATATAAATTTGGCCTTATAACTTTTTCTTTTAAACATATATTTTTTTCTTTTCAATTATTTCTACCATTTTTTCATATTTTTTTATTAATATTATTTTATTGCTTGTACTTTTTTAGGCTGGGTCCAGCTTCATGTGCCGAACGGAAATGTCAAGGAACGATTATTTTTGGTACATATAAATTCAATAATTATTAATATTTTCGTAAAAGTTCATTCACTTAAAGAAATATCATTTTTCCAGCAGAATAATTGTTTATAATTAAAATTCTTTAAAATTAAACAAATTCAACTATTCTAGCAATAGAGCACCTCTGAGAGTTCACCAAGCCCCTTATTCGCGTAAAATAATAAAATTCAAACTTATTCTGCAGTTTCGCGGTTTTAGAACTTTATAAACCTATTGGTTCACAGGATATGTAAAAAATCGCCAAAATTGCAAAATTGCAAAACACCGTAAATCGGGAAATAGTTTTGGTCAATTCGATATCGGCAAGTGCAACGCGCGATTTTAAAAATGTGCTGTTTAGTAATGGTGTCCGGCAAACCCGATTAACTATCTAATGTAAGCATAATTTATTTGTATATTTTAAAAGATGTGCTACCACTACTAAACAGTAGTGAGTACTTGTAACTTATTTTAGTGTTTAAAAATAGAACTAGGTCTTTGTTTACAACTTTCTTTTCTTATTTCAAAATCAAGTAAGCTGTCCTCTTTGTTACACCCCAAATCAGGGTGTGACAATATCTTTACTTTATAGTTTTTTGAAGCCGTTTTTAAATATATGTCATTTATTTGTGAAAACATGTGGTTATTTTTATTTCAAAGAGCAAATCCTATTATAACTTTTAGTTTTTTGTTAACTGTTGGTAGGGAAATTCCATTTATACTTATATAATTTAATTTTATGCAAATGTGTCTGTTTTAGAAGGAAACTAATTTATTCTATAAATGTTGTGCTCTAGGAACAATACGGTAAAATTACCTACCAGACCACTGTCAGAGATATTGTTCAAAACTGAATGATAGAAAATAAACATGTCAGGCCTTCAGCCAATTATGTTAAATGATCTTTTTATTATTTTAATAATTTATTTAAGGCCTTCAGCCATTTTATCTTTACTTTAATTTTAAAATTTAAATATTCATTTAAGGCCTTTAGCCATAACTTTATTTTGATTTTTAATTGTTTCCTAATGCCTGCCGATTTTTGCAGGGCCTTTTGTTCCGGACTTGGAATCCGACTTTTTGCTCGGACCTTTTCATCCGGACTTTTTCACCCCGAGTTTGTTATCCGGTTTTTTTCGTCCGGATCCTTTCATCAGAGACCTTTTTTTTACCTGGACTTACTACTTTTTATTTGGGACCCGTTTACTTGAATCCTTTTGTCTGGACTTACTGGAGCTTCCTTTTATTTGAATCCTTCTCCAAGAATACTCAGGCAAATTATTTTATTAACTAACCTTACTAATTAAAAAGAGTCTTATTTCTGGAACTGTAATTTTTAATTATGTTATTTATTATTATTTTCTTTTTTGACTTTCAATAATTTTAAAAAAGAAACACTTTTTTATTCTTTAACTTTATGTTTCTAGTTATTTTGCATCTTTTTTTCTCAATAATGTATAAACAAAAAAATAACCGTATTTTTAAACTGTGATTATTTATAATAGATGTTATTTTAAGTTTTGCATTGGTTTTATTTGCCTAGCTCACCCGAATACCTCTTTTTATTAAAATATTTTTATGTTATTATTTAACCTCTTCTTTCTGTGCAATAGTTTGTGATCGCTGAGCAAGTTCCTATAACAACTAGGAGACTTCCAGTTTGTAGTCTGTAAAAAAACTGGTGGCGCCAACACGGACTCATTATTCCTCACCCTGAGCTGCGGGTAAATTTGCAACGCACTCTGACAACTTGCTTGGCGTGAAATAAACTAGTGCACTGATTTAAATTTTTGCTTTTTTACTTTTTTAAATCTCCTTCTCTCTTACTTTTAAATTGGTGTGACTCATCATATTCACATCAATTCTATCAGATCAACTTTCAAAGAAAGTGCGTCGATTACCTATTTATGGCCTTTGCTCTCGCCGATATCAGTAATAAATAACAAAATGTAATATAATTGAAACAACTTAAAAAATGTAAGGTAAATTATTTAAATGGATAATTTTTAATTATTTAACTTTTTATTAAAAAAGTAAACAAGAAAAAAAAATGTAAAGCATTTCTGCTAGCTACGAAAAATTGCGGTGCAAAAAATTTAACAAGAAAAATAGTAACATAAAATTATTCTGAAGGCAACAACGCAAGATAAAAATTACTGGTTTTACCAGTTTTTGTGTAAAACCTAAAGAAACAAAGTATTTTATAAAATCGGCAAATTTGGTCCACCTTGTACATTTTTCATTATTTCAGTGGGTTTAAGGTACCTCTTAAAATGCCCCTAGACTTCATTAATTTAATTAGGCGGAACCTAAATTGACTTTTTAAATTTAAAATTGGTCGAGGGATATTTTTAGATAATAATAATATTGTTTTTTTTATGTAAAAATTAAACACTCTGTATCCTTAAAATATAAAGCATTTTAGACCCATGTTTATTTAAATATATTTTTTTATTTTTAAATATAGAAACTGCCCTAATTTTTTTGTACTACTCTGTGACACCCTGTATAATTTCTTGATCTATTGTTACTTACAGATTACCCATTTAAAACTAAAACAAACTTAATAATTTATAAACTCCTAATAGCAGCTTTTACTAAAAATACCGTTACTTAAAATATGGTTAGTAAAACAAAGCTTTAAAAAACTATACTTCTTTATGGCATACTAGTCATGACTTATTGTAACTACCATAACACTAAAACAACCCATTAAAGTATATATTTTTGTTTTTAGGTACAGTACAGTGCTTAAAACGTGGGGATTTAAAATTTAAATGAATTTTATCGCATTTCCGAAAACTAAACACATTTTTGAAAATTCTAATAGCAAGTAATACTACTAAATGCACGTGTTTAATAAAAAAATATGTTTATAGGTTCAAATAAAAATACAAGCTTTTACTTAACTTGCAGTGTAGTACGCATGTAGCTTTTTTGGCTTCAATCTTGCAGATAAATTGTAAAAGCATATTAGCTTTAACCAATTAAGCTGAAATTGTGTATGTAGTATAAGTGACAATTTATGGTTTAGGGAATAATTTTTTTATATGTATATATTTAATAAAGAATTATAAATCCCATAATTACAACTAATACATTTCATACAAAAAATTTTGGTATAGCATACCTTAAAATTGTTCATGCACTTTTGTAACAAAATATTTTTAATGACTTTAACCTTTAAACCGACAATATACACAGGTGCTTCTAATTACGGTAAAATAATAGGGGCGTGTCTAGCCCAATTTTATAAAAAAGTTTATATAAACATAGGTCAGAAATGTTTTGTTTTTAAAAATTTAAAGAAAATTGTTTTAAATAATATTTTTAAACACAGTGTGTTTACGTAGGTTACGTCATATGGAAAACTTTTTTATTATAAATTTTAGAAAAAGTTATTCTATAAAGTTCTGCATGGTCCAAATCACAAAAGCAAATTCTGGCAATCATCTACGGATTGGTCGAAGTGCTATTTTGCTCAGAGGCTGTATTTTAACTAATATTGAGAGACAGGGCGTTATTTATTTTTATATGCGTATATATAATACTATAAAAACTGCAGACAGTGGCGTACATTTTTTCTTAATAAAGTCAATCTGTTTAAAGCTTAACAAGTGCTTTATCACATTCAACAAAGGTAACAAATTTAAACCAAATCGGTTTTAGGGTATTTAAGATATTTATAAAATACCCACTTTTTAAAAATACTTTAAGGCACTGTATTTCAGAAAATGAAGTAACTCCGACCATATGTTTAAAGGATCTTTTCTTTATAAAAGTACATAAGAAATCACTTTTAAAGTTTCGAACCGTAGCTAGAAAATAGCTTGTATATTAATTTAGAAACAAGTCTTTTTAAGCCAAGTACATACAACATAAAATTATATTTGTAAAAAAGTATTTTCTCATTAAGCAGGACTTTTATGATAAGGCACTATTTTCGTTAAGTAAATAATTAAAAAGTTTTCCATTTGGTTAGAACTTCTGAAGACACGCTGTATTGTTTTACTGTCATATATGGGATCGTAAAGTAAGGTATTAATAATTACTTAGGGGCGGCAAAAATTGTAAGTCTACACTTTATTTTACCAATCAAGCTCTTTCTTTAGATACCCATAATAAGGTAGTTGTTAAAAAGATGTTATCCGCCATTTTGTGACAGCGTCCATCTTGAATTTTTTTAATAGTGAGCTCTATTTAACCGATCAAACCCTTTCATTAAATACCTTGTAGAAAAGTAATAAGTAATCCGCCATTTTGTATCGCTGGCCATCTTGGATTTTCAATCATAAAGAATGTATATTAATATATCGTTATCACTATTAAAAGTGTGAAGTAAATTTAAGATTAATTTCACCCAAACAAACAAGTCAACCTAAGTAAAACCGATTAAAAAATAACAAGTTATTTTCTTTAAATTAACATAATTAAGTGTATAATTTCTTTTGTTTCCATTGCCTTTCTAATTAAATTAGATAGTGCTAATTATCTATTTAAACAATACAATACAGATTTTCCAGCTATCATTTACAAAGCTTATGACACACATGGCTTTGGGGTTTCGTAGTTATTTATTTATTTAGTCCACAGCAAATGTGTGTGATTTATTTACCCTCCCAACTTATTGTTTTGTAAGATACCACCTTAATTTAACAAAGAGAATCCTTGCTCTAATTTATGTGGTGTTATGTTCTACTTAAAGTAGTCGCAGTAATTCTGTGCACACCTTCTTATTTGCCAAGAATATTTATTTACAGTTAAGATGAAAAATTTAATTAGCCATTATGTTTCTTAGTATACTACTAAAAGGTCTAAAGCCTATAAATTAACGAGAAGTGGGAAATTCAGGGGCAGTTCACTACCACAGAACTAAAACTTTATGAAAAAGTTTAAAAATAAAAATACTTACACACACATTGTTTGTGATATAGAGCAACATCTAGTTTTTTATAAAACATTTTAAATAACAAAGATCTTTTTATCCATTTGCTCTATTGTGAACCCTATCCGTGGACAGTCTGTGTATTTATGGCGACTGTCTAGTAACTTTACCAACAAACTTAAGTAGGTAATTTTTTAACAAAAATTAGAAAGAAAACGTTTTATAAATAAGACTTAAACCTCCTACATTCAAGACAATGGGGTGTTAAAATTTAAAAAACAATATTTTTTTGATATAACTGGTATACCAGTTTATATATTTTGGAAAATTTGCATTAAAATGAGCTGTACTACAGAATTTTTATAATAGTTTTCCACCAACGATCACGTTCTACAGAGAATGTCACAGCACAAAAACCAATACAGTTTGTCGGTTGTCGACAAGCAGACTATATATGTTACTTTACTTTTTATCATTCTAAAGGGCATATATTGTTTTTTTCTTTGATTTTAACGTACTTTGCCTTTAAATAATGCAATATTTACCCATATTTTCGGTTCGAAATACCGCCTAATAAATTTGCTCGATTTACTTTAAAGAAAAGTTTGGCATAGCAATAAATTTGTTCTTGGTTTTAACCTTTAACTACTCAGGTGGAATCATTTTAACGTTATACTAACCTTGGGGTGCAGAGTCCCGCATACATATGTGTTTTTTTTATTTTAAAACCTCTTGTTGTTTAGGGTAAACTCTTAAATAAAAAATAAAAGTTTAACAAGTTAAAATATTTTTGGATTATTTTCTTTATATGTAACTTTTAGATAGAAGATTAGAATCACATGAGATCCTGACTCAAAAAGTATTGATTAATATAATTATTTGAACAATCATAAAAGGAACTTGTATTTTTAATTTTAAATAGTATTTTTAATAAATAATTACATTATTATAGTAAAAAAAAATAAATACTGAGATAGTGCTTAAGAGAGATTTCAAATTGGATTTACTTACCGAAACTGCGTGCGTAAACATGTGCACAGCTGTTCCTGCCTCGGCGCAACTAAACTTCATGGTACTAGAACGTTCACATGTGTCGCGCTTGAGGAAAGAAAGTAATATAACAATCTTACTTTGTTAAGGCTGGGGAGACCCCTACCTCAAAAGGTAAAAGTTAAGTATTAATTACGGTAATTTTTTAGAAACTTGCGGCAACTCCGATTTTGATGAAATTTATTATACGCAAAACTCGTCAAAATTAGGAGTTGCCGCAGGTCTCTAGGAAATTACCTTGATAACTTTTATTTTGGATAAAAAAATATGCATGCTTCTTATGTTAGTGTTAAAGCAATCAGTAATTTTACTGCGAAATTTATTGATATCGAAGAGATACTTCCCAATTTTGGCTACCTTCTTTTTCTAAAATTAGAAACTTTAAGTTTTTAAAGCGTTTGTTTTTATTACTTTGTTTCAATGTTTTAATTACTTGTTTTTTTATGATAATCATCCTATTTATGTCAATTTACGTAAAAAACACAATATAATGATGTGTGATACACATTTTGTATCCCATTTTTTTATCAGCTATGTATAGAACTTCCAATATTTGAAAATAACTACAAGATAAAGTAGATATTATAGTGTTTAAATAATAAACCTAATTAGACATTAAAAAGAGAACATATTAATTTCATTATTTTTGTAATACCATATATAAAATTTAAATACTCTTGTAACTTTTTAAATTTTGGACCAACAGAAACTAACGAAATTTTTATAAATTTGTAATTGTTTCAATCAATTTCATAACTAAACCAATAATTATTAATTCGGTATTGTTTACATACGGGCCACGTGCCTACTTTTACCTGACAAAAAAACACTGTTCTGCATGCTTATCACAATAAACTTGCGACACAAAATATAAAAAGTACATTTAGTAGCTATAACTTTACGCCTACGTGAGAACCAGGCGTTAGTCTGAGCTATTATTTTTCGACCAGCTGACAGAAAGCTGCAAAGCGCCTGCATCTAAAAGTTACGTTTATTGTAGTGCAAAAGGGTAACATTCATTTTAATAGAGCAAGATCGTAGGGCATCGAGCAAATCTGATAATTTTCAAGGCTTCTGATTGGTTGAAAATTTGAAATCCGGCCATCTGATTGGCCAGCGTCGATCACATGATCCCACTTCCGCAAAGTAAATTACGCTAAAGAGAGATGCAACATAAAATTTGCATGGGCGTGACGTCATAAACTACAGGGTGGTCATAGGTAAAATTAAAAAAATAAAAGAAAAATAAATTAATTAAAATTCGTCGTCGTCGTCTCGTCGTTGTTGTTGTCGTTGTTGTTGTTGTTTTTTTTCTCTTTCTCTTTCTCTCTCTCTCTCTCTCTCTCTCTCTCTCGCTCTTATGCCCGCGCGCGCCTGCAACGGGGCGAGTGCGCCCCTCGGCCAGATGGGCCGTCAGTTAAAGGGTGGTGCGGGGGCAGGGGGTGCATCGGGGGCAGTAACGGGGTTATATCGGGGGATACAACCGGGGGGCCGATAGCCGGGGGCCTCTATACGGCTGATATACATAACCCGAGTTCATCATTTTAATTAATATCTGTATGACCATCCTGTAGACGGAAACAAAATTGCGTTAGCCTTATCTTAATTTATAATTAATTGCAATGAAATGTAACGGTAAAACATCATAAAATCTATTTTTTATAATTCTGATTGATATGTAAACAAAATGATAAATAAAAAATGTTTTAAAATAAATTAATTTAATTCAAAGACATCGTACTTATTTCTTAAGAGCATAGTTAATGGACAAAAATGACGTAAGAAATCTAAATTAAATCATACTTTTGCCAGAAAAAAAAAATAATTATAAAAATGGATATTAAAAAATATATTTTTAATTTAAATTTCCTTTATCGTTTTTTGTCAATTAGTTTTTTTTTGTTCCTAAAAAATATTATAAAATGTGTACTTTAGGAATAGTAAATAATTTTAGGAAATAAAACAAATTAAATACTATAAATGCAGTTTTATTTATAGATTAGGTATTAATAAATACCGTACATAATTAATATTACCTATTTAAGAGGTGCTAATTTTTTAATACAAATTTAATAAGCATACAATATAAGTATAAGGTTCTTTTTTGGATTAGGAAATATGGTGCATAATTAATATTATTTAAGAAGTGCATTTACTACAAATTTGAAAAACGGTGCTAGATTAAATATAAGTAAAAGGTTAATTCATATAATATATAATATTAATATTAGGTATCAGTTGCAAACAAATTAGGTATGTGATTATTACTATTAATATTATTTACTACAATTTAAAGTTATTGTAAAGTTATGTCAAGAAAGTAAAAAAAATAAGAAATAAGTGGTCAGCGATATATACATATTATAGCACCTTATATCCCCAAGGAAGTGTACTTATTTTATCTTCTAAAATTTGACGTTTGTCATCACCGCTATCTAAGGACTTTTTATTTATCTTAAAAGAAAATATTTCATGATTTTTTGATTGAATCGTTTGAAAGCCACTAAAAAATTTTTGATCATTAAAAAGAGCATCTTTGTAATTTTGAAATGTTAATTTTCGAATAGCAGTTTTACCTATACCCTTGGCCTTACTTACAACGCTTTCTTTTTCTAGCTGCTGATTGTCTACTTTAAATGCGTACATTTTGGCTCGTAATCCTACAAATTCCGTAATAATGTTACCATGTGTTTCATCTTTTATATAACCAATTTTTTTCTTGTTACGTTTTTTAATGCCAAATAAATTATTATCATTGTAATCACTGGTATCGAAATATAGCTGATTATCTTTACGTAAAATTGAATAGAAATCATGACATTTAAATTGATATAAAAGGCTATCAGTATCTGTATATAAAAGTTTAAGAGAATTAACATCCTTAAGACGTTTGAAATAGTTATAATGATAGTCATATATCAGGCTTTTGAAATATCGAGCACTGTCATTCCCACATATATATGTTTATCGAAAAACAGGTTAGTTTTCTTAAGTTCGATAGCTATAAGATTTTCATTAAATATTTTTAAATTATGAAAATTAGGTTTCGCAATATAATTTCTCGCTCCATATTGCCCCTCCCAACCAGTTACTAATTTGATAATTCTATGATTTCGAATGTTTTCCATGGTCTTTCCAAAAATTATATTATTTTTTAATTTATAAAGGTTTTTTTCGTAAGTTGTTTTTGCATTGGCTCGTAAATTAGTGTTAAAATCCATATAAGTTTTTAGCCATCTACTTTGTTTAAAACTAAGAATTCTGTGAATTTTTTCTAAACGAATACCTAAATTAAGAGCTTGTATTAATGCCCTATAATGAATAACATATTTTTCTCGATTATATAAAGTGGATGTTAATTTTCTTTGTTTTGCATTAGGAGGCATATGATGCGGTAATAATGGTAATTCCTTATGATTATCATGCAAACTGACTGGATAACTTAAAGATACTTCCAAAATATAACCTATATCATCAGTGCATTCGTCGGAGATACCAGTGTTACTTAAATATGAATGAGTGGAACTGTTGATTAATCGTTCAACCTTTTCAACATCAGTTTCCCATTGAAAACCAGAGACAGGTAAAGGATTGCTCATAGCAAATCCATATAAGTTATTAACATCAAAATAAACAATATATGACTCAGGTACTGAGGAGTTAAAATCTCTCATATATTTATTATTAGCTTTAGCGTATCTATGCGAACATACTGTAAGACCTCCCCTTATACCTTTTTCTAGGAAAAGAATCATATCATAATCTGTTAATAATTCCAATTCTACCTGACTTTTCTTAAGCATGGCTGTCCACGAAAATTGAGCAGCACTGACAAAGTGGCATGGGTCTAGGCCATAATTGCTTAAGAAAATCAGATTGCATTGGTGCTAGTAGACATTTGAAAATTTTAGAAAGTGTGTTTGAGTGAAATAAATTTGAGACCCGCCCATTATCTGACTGCACCTTCCTTAAGTTGGGACGCTATGTTATGATACACTAAAGTCCAGCTTGAATTATTGACGGACTGACGCTATACATTTTTTCCGGGAAAGGTATTCGTGGAGGGGTGGCTCAGCGTAGTAAAAGGAAATCAACGGCGAACAATAAGTTTTTTACCATCATATGATCCATCGAAAGAGACCTCATATAAATGTATCTAGCATTTTAAACTAATTTATATGGGGCAGCAAATGAAAGAATATCTTCCTGAAGTTGGAAACTTCAGATGTAAGTTAACTGCCGATGAAGTTCAACGTTTTGACAATTTGGACATTAGCGAAACCTCACCTATTACATGCTGGAAGTCGATTTGGAGTATCCTGCTAACTTACATAATGACCATAACGATTTACCATTCGGCCCTCTGAAAAGTATACCACCAAAGTGTAAAAATTCAAAATTGATCCCAAATCTAAAAACAAGATCATTATATAATACATTGCAGAATTTGAAACAGTGTCTAAAAATATGGAATGTTGTTGAAAAAATTCACAGAATATTGGAGTTTTCTCAATCTGCTTGGTTGGCATCTTACATTGATTTAAACACTGGACTTAGAAACGCTGGGAAGTGAGTTTGAAAAGACTTATTTAAATTAATGGTGAATTCTATATTTGGGAAGACAATGGAGGATTGGACAACGTCGAAATATAAAGCCTGCTCTAGCTGGGAAAGTACAAAAGAGCTGTGTGGGTGCTAAGAGCTTAATTGCATTGCCATATTTTCAAATCGTGTTCAATTTTTGGGGAGAATTTAGTAGCGATTCATCTGGATAAGTTGAAAGTTGTTTATGACAAACCACTGTATGTTGGCTTTACAATCCTTGACATATCAAAAACTATAATTTATGATTTTTATATGGGTATCTTAAACCAAAATATGGCGACAAAGCAACCGTATTATACACCGACACGGGACTCATTGATTATCGAAGTTTTTACAGAAAACATTTACGATGACATGAAAGTGAATATAGACAAATTTGATACATCAAATTTCTGCCGGATAATATTCACAATATTCCGCAAACTAAATCAGTCGTAGGAAACATGAAAGATGAATACGCTGGAAGCCCTATAGAATGTTTCTATGGATTACGGGCTAAAGGCTTATTGTCTTAAAGCTAGTGATAACACTGTTTTAAAAAGGCGAAAGGAGTTTCAAAAGTGTTATAACACATCACATCGACTTTAACGATTATGTTCAAATTGTGACATGGAGAGTTATATTCAGCAAAATGTCTATATTTAAATCTAATCTGCACACTATTCATACAGAAATAAAAATAAAATTGCCTTTCTTCACTCGATGATAAACGATACTTGCCTGATGGAATAAATACGCTAGCCTGGGGTCACTATAAACTTGATTCAGAACATGTGCAGACAGAGGAGAAATTGAATGATTTGGTGGCACTTTTGAAAATTTTCTTGAGGAGGAGGAGGAATGCTCACAGCATTGGGATTTTGATTTAAGCTTGTTAAATTAATAAAAAATAAATACATATTGTTGGAAATAACATTTCTTTTATTTCTTTAGATATAAATGATACAAAAATGTAAATAGTAGATATACAAAATTTATTTTGGTCTCCACATACACAGACCATCCTGACTGAGAGCTCCTTTTCTGTTGATTTAAGTCGATTTTAAAGTTTGTTCAAAACACTTAAACAACCTGTTGACTTGCTGCTCTTAGAGGTTTGTGAATTTGGGGTAGTTTAAGTGATGACTAATTAGCTGATCTCTTGGGACGAAGAACCTTGCGATACATATAACACCGAAAAATATGCGTTAGAAAATTTTAATTTTACGGGCAACACTTCCTAGATGTCAAAAGCTCAATAACGTCAATTTATAGAGCAGGAGCGGAAAAGATTCCATGATTTAGAAGCTCGGTTAGTTAACACCCAGTGGGGAAAACTTGCACTCTGCTAAACTACCGAAATAGTAAAAAGTAAAACTAGTGCGATTACTTTCAAATATGGAAAATGAATATTTTTCTGAATCAGAGACTGAAGAAAACTTTGATGGCCCTAACGTTACTGAAAAAAGCTACGAGTGTGTGTGAAGCAGTCATATTACGTTATTCATATACTAGATAAAAATGCTGAAAAATATGAGGTTCTTGTACATATTGCTTCCATGAATCCCTCCAAAATATAACTGAAAATTTAAAATGTGAAATATTTCCCAAGCACATGACCTGCAGCTATCCCGTAAATCTAGTAGACCGTGTTCCAGCGTGTTATATATGTGAAACATCACTTCATTCATATGTACTAACTCGTTGTTTTTGTCTTAGCTGTAATTTAAAATAATTCATTGTATCTCTGTTCTTTTACCTTATTATATTATTATAGCATATTATATAATAAAATATAAAAGCAAAAAAATGTGCAATAAATAATATCTGGTTTTATTTTTCCAATCCTTTTAGTATATCAAAAATTGAATAAATTTTCAGGAAAAGGTAATGAAGAGGCGACATCTACCAATTAATACATAAAATGATCAAAAACCTTAATATGAAACAGTAATGTTCCTTAAAGCAGCATCTGCAGTGGCAATAAAATAATTTAAGAGGAGTTGCGACATCTGCAGTTAAAAACATAAAATAATAGGAAGCTTTAATGTAAAGTACTATGGAATACTGTACCAAAGCATCATCTGGCACTATCCTAAAAATAGAATTATTTAATGAGAGCGATTTTGGTGTTGTTTTAAATACAATTGTACTAGTTTAAGAATATTTGACACCATTTTTCAAAAATAGGGTTCTATAATAAAATATCTTCCCATAGAACCTTTTAAATTAATATGCTGTGTAAGTTTTTGTTTTTAAGTTAATAATATTCTTTATGGTAGTGCTGTTTCTATTCTATCTGGTACAATTTAAATGCACATTTTCGTACAATTTGATTATGATTACTACCATTTCGTTTTATTGGCTTTATTATTACTTTAGTTTTCCGTTAAAGTCCGTTTACAAAATTACGTTATAAGTTATTATTTAGTTACATAGCCATGATTTTTACGTCGGTGTAGGCTCAAAGTGTAAAAATATTTTTTTGATGTGTTTAATGGTGTAATTGTGTGTTAGATATACACCTGGATTATGTTAGACAATAGAAAATGGATTTATTTTTCAAGACGCCTAAAGTAAGTTTAACCTATCAGAAATACTAAGTATATAACTAGAACACTATAAAAGACCTTGTATTTTTAACTTTAAACTTCTGTTTAAGGTTAGGAAACAATAAGTTATTTTTAAAGTGTGTCTTGATAGACATTAATAAATTATCTACAAAATATTTAGAATTTTAACCTAAAACCAATATTTTATTAAAGCAAGGGCAAAGAGTAAATAGATACCTATTTTTTATTTATAACTGTGATTTTTTTCCAAGGAGAATAAAACAATATATGATTTTTTAAATTGATTCTCATTAATGTTGACTATAAAGCAATTTCAGTAGTTTTTATCTACAATTAATGTTTTATTATAGAAATCAGGAAAAAAACGTATTTTGAACCTACGTTTTTTTCTTTTGGGGAAATAAAAGACAATAAGTAAATTACTATTCTTTAATCGAGTCGTTCGTTCGTTCGTTGAGTTAAACAGTTATATGTTATACAGCAATTTATTTTTTATTAAATACAATTTGATTTATTATCATAAATATCAGAAAAACTTAAGAATATTAAAAATATTTAAAAAAATAATTTTACTAAAGACAGGTTATACACTGGTTTGGGGAATTGTTGAATTGGTTTTTAGTTTACAAAATCCCCAGAAAACATATCCTTTGGTCTTGGAGGCGCTCTCTTTTTGTTTACATAATGTTGTTTGCTTGCACTTCTGAAAATTTTAAAGCAAAATTGATAAAGTAGTCCAGTTTTTCAATTGCTTTATTAACTGAGCTAGCTTTTTTCTAGCTTTGCTCGTTTTCTATATAGCTGCTCACGCTTTATATTCTTTATATGTAACAGTTTATTCGTTTTTTTTTAAATCATTTTGCTTCTCCTAAGATAGTTAGATGTGGACCTATCCTCCTCGACGATATCATCCTGTATGTTAAATGATTCTTCTATTGCGCTTAACTCGTTTTCACTGTTGGCTGCTTCTGACGCTGCATCGAAAATTGTTTCGTACTTAGGACAGATAAGTTGTTTGCCACTTGTAGAAGGTTCTGCTATGGGAGTTGAGGTTGCCACTGGATATCCTGTTGTTTTTGGTGTGATGTATTGAGTACCACTCGTAGATGCTTCTTCCGTCATGGGACATCCGGTTGAATAAATATGCTGCATGTCACCTATAGGTTCTTCCGTCTTAGGACTGTTTGTAGACCTTGGATACCCAATTGGTTTTACTTTAGAAAAACTACCATCCAAAATTTCAATTTGGCTATTGTCTAAGGAATTGTCGCAGCACATTTTTAAGATGTTGAATAATTTTTGCCGAAGATTGGGCTTGCTTTGGAATTTTAAGCTTCATTGCTGAATAACATATAACTGTCTTAACTAAGTTGTTCTGGCCCGAGGCAAGTGGATTTATATAGCAGGTTTTTTTTCGAAAATGCCTGCAAGATTCCTTTGCTGTTGGTCTTTCCCACCCTGCCTTGCCACGACGCGCCATCATTAAGTTTTTTTTATTTTTCATGAGTAAAGATCGCCTAGAAACATTTTTAATCGAGTCGTTCGTTCGTTGTTGAGTTAAACAGTTATATGTTATACAGCAATTTATTTTTATTAACTATTTGATTTATTATCATAAATATCACAAAAACTTAAGAACATTAAAAATATTTAAAAAATAATTTTACTAAAGACAGCGATGTACACTGGTTTGGGGAATTGCTGAATTGGTTTTTAGTTTACAAAATCTCCAGAAAACATATCCTTTGGTCTTGGAGGCGCTCTCTTTTTGTTTACATAATGTTGTTTGCTTGCACTTCTGAAAATTTTTAAAGCAAAAATTGATAAAGTAGTCCAGTTTTTCAATTATTAACTTGAGCTAGCTTTTTTCTAGCTTTGCTCGTTTTCTGTATAGCTGCTCACGCTTTATATTCTTCTTATGTAACAGTTTATTCGTTTTTTTTAAATCACTTGCTTTTCTAAGATAGTTAGATGTGGACCTATCCTCCTCGACGATATCATCCTGTATGTTAAATAATTCTTCTATTGCGCTTAACTCGTTTTCACTGTTGGCTGCTTCTGACGCTGCATCGGAAATTGTTTCGTACTTAGGACAGATAAGTTGTTTACCACTTGTAGAAGGTTCTGCTATGGGAGTTGAGGTTGCCACTGGATATCCCGTTGTTTTTGGTGTGATGTATTAAGTACCACTCGTAGATGCTTCTTCCGTCATGGGACATCCGGTTGAATAAATATGCTGCATGTCACCTATATCTTCCGTCTTAAGACTGTTTGTAGACCTTGGATACCCAATTGGTTTTACTTTAGAAAAACTACCATCCAAAATTTCAATTTGGCTATTGTCTAAAGAATCGTCAGCATCGGCTCTTCTTACGTCAACAAAATGTTTTCACCAGCACATTTTTTAAGATGTTGAATAATTTTTGCCGAAGATTGGGCTTGCTTTGGAATTTTAAGCTTCATTGCTGAATAACATATAACTGTTTAACTAAGTTGGTCTGGCCCAAGTAAGGGATTTATATAGCAGGTTTTTTTTCGAAAATGCCAAAGATTCCTTTGCTGTTGGTCTTTCCCACCCTGCCTTGCCACGCCGCGCCGCCATTAAGTTTGTTTTTATTTTTCATGAGTAAGACGGCCTAAAAACATTACATGCTTCTTTTTAAAAAACCACCATGATTAAGGAACTCATATAGACATGAAAATATGGATAAGAAAGGAAATATAATATAATTTCCAGCCATAAAACAATTCACATCTAGAATGCAAGCGATTAATGTGCAGATGTCGTAAATATTAATTGCTTTTTATTGTGCATCCCAGGAATGCCCATGAGAAAATATGGAACAAGTGTTACCGTCTATTTGTGGGAATTTAAATTTTGTACAGACATATTATAAGACCTTAGCCATGTGTTAAATAAATATTTACCTGTATGTCTAAAAATATATTAATAATACATTAATAAGTTTTTATTATTGGTCAAAATAAAAAATTGATGGGTTTTTTTAATAAGTTAAAGTCTTATAGATATTTATTGGAAAAAAACTATTTTAATTTCTATATTTAATTAGGAGTGAAATTTATTGTTAGACCTATTTTTCCTGATATCTAAAAAACTGTGCACTGGCTGTCAGTTCCCGGTCATCGCCCTGTATACCAGATGCTGTCCAGACATCTATTTTTAGAAAGATCACCGGATGTCTGCAAGACATTTTTTTCTAAAACATCTGTTTGACAGCTGTCTGTCTGTCTGTATTTACATGTACCAATTTTGCCTTAAAACAAAGGCTAATTAAACATCTTTAATTAGGCAATCTTAAATAAACTTTTAGCCCAATTAAGTTACATTATAAGTGGCGCCCAACGTGGGGCCCGATACTGCGCTTTACTTATTTCTGAGGCCCACCGTTCTTCTCTAATTACTTGCACTGGGTATCGTAAATTATCATTAGTGCTAAGTTCCCCCAATAAGCAGAGAGAGCCATTAACCATCTCCTGGTAATTTAATTTTTCCAAATTCCAATAACTTTGGATATCACCATCGAGCCTGAATCGCGCAGTATAGTCTGCGAGGTTTTCGTCTATATTACAGGGTTGTACATGTAAATCCCCTTGCTCATTGCTTGTCAACATTGCTTTTGACCCTTCATGTTCCCAGCTCAATGACTCTTTAAAGTATTTTGGCGCCTTACGCACCAAGTATTCAAATTTATACTTAATATCTTCAATATCACCTCTTAATACGTTTAGAGGGTAATTGGCTGGCATAATTTCTTCGATGTTATTCAATATAGGGTTTTCATCTCCACCTACCCATATCGCTCCCGGTATTGGGTTAGTCCTCTTGAAACGCCTCCTGTACTCTGCCGGAGTTTGTGGATTATTAAGTGCTTCCACTGTTTGGCGAAGATTCGAAAAGGTAACGTTTTCACTCTGCGGTATAAACAAGTTACCGCGTCTAGTCCTGTTTTCTTTAGCCAAGCCAGGTACATAGGTCTTTTCATTTTGTAGCAACTATGTCTATGATATTTATAACGCTGGAAACGGGTTCAGGTATACTCGTCAGACTTTTGAGGAGAATTATTAAATTTTCTTCCTCAATAGGCTCGATGTAGTCACTTCTATTCAATCGCAATTGTGTGACTGCTCTATTTACTAAATTTACTTTAACTTCAAATGCTGCTAGAAAGACACGGTACATTTGATATATATTTCCCCTTTACGGGTATGTTATTAAATTGTCTCAAAGCCATAAATATTTGTGTTTGTTCCAAAGCCAATGCTGTCTTGTCGTTACGAATATTTGAATTGTTTTAAAAGTAGTGCGTCCTGCGCATCTTTAATTCCTGGAAGCAATTTTCGTTTTAAGGCGTCAGATAAATCACCTTCAGTAATTTTAGAATTTCTTTCACGCATTGCTTCGTGTCTATTCTTATTAAAATTTCCTCTTCCTCGACTCATATAACCTCTACGAAGGGGCCTTCCTCTAAAATTTCGACTTACAACTCCCCTAGCATAATCGTAGGGTTCTTCCATCTCATGGGCTGCAGCAAACTCTCTCCTGCTGGAATTATACTCATTCCGGTAATTTGACATCTTTAAGGCGACTGTTGAGCGGTTTTAGTCGCGCATGCGCGCGCCGTAACCATGTTGCTATTTAGTTGTTTAATTGAATTCTTAGTCTTATGGATTATGTTCCATGTTACTTCCATAGTTAGGAAAATTAAAACGAGTTTTAATTTTCATTTTTTTTTGGAGGAGGGCAGTGTAACAGTGCAGTTTGCGAATTTAATTACAACGTCTTTCCCTAGCATATTATATTTTATTTGGTACCCCTAGCGCCGTCTATTGCGCAGTGACTTAACCTCGAAAACACGTTGTCTTTGGATTGGTATTAATAATTTAGTACTGTTTTAGATAAGCCCGGTTCTTCTTTCTTCTATGTTCTATTTTCTATCTGTTCCTACGCTTAAGGAAGCCAGATTTAAGTTGCCTGCTTATTGTGAGGCATGCCATAACCTACCGCACGAGCTGACCCCTTTTATTATCCACGACCAGCGTATGCCACTTGTCTGAATCCGGAGTTGTAGCCCCGCAGCCTACAACCAGTGTAAGAATCCACTCCAACATCTAGTGGACCTTTTAAAGAGGATTTCAGATAAGTTTGGAACTACACATATTTAAAAACTTTTAGAGTACACCGTTTAATATTTATTTGTCTAGAACAACATATTGCATCCTGAACAAAAAACAAAGTGGTAAACTTACATTGGTTTAGATACTTAAATTTATAATTTAAATTGGTAAATTTTGTTAAAGCGGTGTAATAATGTTTGCAAACGTTAAGCGCTAGAGTCTTTTATGTTTTCTTTTAACTAACATCCAATTTTTGAAATCAAGTGAAAGTTCCTCTTAAATAAAGAACACGCATATTTTATACGTTGTCTTTTTTTATTTTGTGTTGGAATCTGACTGTTTTGTTTTAAATTTACCTATAGAAACTATCCTTCTATAGTTTACCACCACTATTTATAACTTTAGGTGGCGCCCATATATAAGTACCTTTTTTGTGGTAAACTATAATAGGAGGGCTAACAAATTATTAACTTAATAATTTCTGATACTGATACAGGAGTTAAAGGAATGTTTAGGTTACTCAATCCACGACCCACGTGCTCCGACTGACATTGAGCTAGTTAGAAGGTATTTTGCCTTAAAACAAAGGCTAATTAAACATCTTTAATTAGGCAATCTTAAATAAACTTTTAGCCCAATTAAGTTACATTATAAGTGGCGCCCAACGTGGGGCGCCGATACTGCGCTTTACTTATTTCTGAGGCCCACCGTTCTTCTCTAATTACTTGCACTGGGTATCGTAAATTATCATTAGTGCTAAGTTCCCCCAATAAGCAGAGAGAGCCATTAACCATCTCCTGGTAATTTAATTTTTCCAAATTCCAATAACTTTGGATATCACCATCGAGCCTGAATCGCGCAGTATAGTCTGCGAGGTTTTCGTCTATATTACAGGGTTGTACATGTAAATCCCCTTGCTCATTGCTTGTCAACATTGCTTTTGACCCTTCATGTTCCCAGCTCAATGACTCTTTAAAGTATTTTGGCGCCTTACGCACCAAGTATTCAAATTTATACTTAATATCTTCAATATCACCTCTTAATACGTTTAGAGGGTAATTGGCTGGCATAATTTCTTCGATGTTATTCAATATAGGGTTTTCATCTCCACCTACCCATATCGCTCCCGGTATTGGGTTAGTCCTCTTGAAACGCCTCCTGTACTCTGCCGGAGTTTGTGGATTATTAAGTGCTTCCACTGTTTGGCGAAGATTCGAAAAGGTAACGTTTTCACTCTGCGGTATAAACAAGTTACCGCGTCTAGTCCTGTTTTCTTTAGCCAAGCCAGGTACATAGGTCTTTTCATTTGTAGCAACTATGTCTATGATATTTATAACGCTGGAAACGGGTTCAGGTATACTCGTCAGACTTTTGAGGAGAATTATTAAATTTTCTTCCTCAATAGGCTCGATGTAGTCACTTCTATTCAATCGCAATTGTGTGACTGCTCTATTTACTAAATTTACTTTAACTTCAAATGCTGCTAGAAAGACACGGTACATTTGATATATATTTCCCATTACGGGTATGTTATTAAATTGTCTCAAAGCCATAAATATTTGTGTTTGTTCCAAAGCCAATGCTGTCTTGTCGTTACGAATATTTGAATTGTTTTAAAAGTAGTATTCGATTTTATTGGCGGCGTCCTGCGCATCTTTAATTCCTGGAAACAATTTTCGTTTTAAGGCGTCAGATAAATCACCTTCAGTAATTTTAGAATTTCTTTCACGCATTGCTTCGTGTCTATTCTTATTAAAATTTCCTCTTCCTCGACTCATATAACCTCTACGAAGGGGCCTTCCTCTAAAATTTCGACTTACAACTCCCCTAGCATAATCGTAGGGTTCTTCCATCTCATGGGCTGCAGCAAACTCTCTCCTGCTGGAATTATACTCATTCCGGTAATTTGACATCTTTAAGGCGACTGTTGAGCGGTTTTAGTCGCGCATGCGCGCCGTAACCATGTTGCTATTTAGTTGTTTAATTGAATTCTTAGTCTTATGGATTATGTTCCATGTTACTTCCATAGTTAGGAAAATTAAAACGAGTTTTAATTTTCATTTTTTGGAGGAGGGCAGTGTAACAGTGCAGTTTGCGAATTTAATTACAACGTCTTTCCCTAGCATATTATATTTTATTTGGTACCCTAGCGCCGTCTATTGCGCAGTGACTTAACCTCGAAAACACGTTGTCTTTGGATTGGTATTAATAATTTAGTACTGTTTTAGATAAGCCCGGTTCTTCTTTCTTCTATGTTCTATTTTCTATCTGTTCCCTACGCTTAAGGAAGCCAGATTTAAGTTGCCTGCTTATTGTGAGGCATGCCATAACCTACCGCACGAGCTGACCCCTTTTTATTATCCACGACCAGCGTATGCCACTTGTCTGAATCCGGAGTTGTAGCCCGCAGCCTACAACCAGTGTAAGAATCCCACTCCAACATCTAGTGGACCTTTTAAAGAGGATTTCAGATAAGTTTGGAACTACACATATTTAAAAACTTTTAGAGTACACCGTTTAATATTTATTTGTCTAGAACAACATATTGCATCCTGAACAAAAAACAAAGTGGTAAACTTACATTGGTTTAGATACTTAAATTTATAATTTAAATTGGTAAATTTTGTTAAAGCGGTGTAATAATGTTTGCAAACGTTAAGCGCTAGAGTCTTTTATGTTTTCTTTTAACTAACATCCAATTTTTGAAATCAAGTGAAAGTTCCTCTTAAATAAAGAACACGCATATTTTATACGTTGTCTTTTTTTATTTTGTGTTGGAATCTGATTGTTTTGTTTTAGTTTACCTATAGAAACTATCCTTCTATAGTTTACCACCACTATTTATAACTTTAGGTGGCGCCCATATATAAGTACCTTTTTTGTGGTAAACTATAATAGGAGGGCTAACAAATTATTAACTTAATAATTTCTGATACTGATATAGGAGTTAAAGGAATGTTTAGGTTACTCAATCCACGACCCACGTGCCCCGACTGACATTGAGCTAGTTAGAAGGTATTTTGCCTTAAAACAAAGGCTAATTAAACATCTTTAATTAGGCAATCTTAAATGAACTTTTAGCCCAATTAAGTTACATTATAACATGGTACATGAAAAATAGTTAGAATTCGATGCGGAATTCAAAACCGTAATAAAAATAGGTGTTTCTTTTTAAAAAATAAACTTGATGGTCATTGCTTATTTGCGGGGCCAAACCCTGTATACATGATTTTACTATAAAAACACCACAGGTAAAAACAAAAATCGACGTGTTACCCAACGTTTTTCCCTGAAAACAAACCATAAGGTGTTTACTCTTGACGGGTTGACAAATTTCAGAAATTGATATCTACTTTAGTTTATAACTTTGTTATTTTTGATCGGGTGATAAAAAGTTATAGGACCAAAATTATTCTTTGAATGTTATTCTATAAAAATGCTTTGATGTATTTTTTTTGCAAAGTGAATAGTAAAAGTTATAACGGTTTCAAAAAAATGTTACACGTGTGACCCTATTTTTCGTTAATAACTTTTTTATTTTTAGACTTAGGAAAAAAATTAACTAATTTAAAATTAAAGATAATTTAATTTAAAACAGAAAATAATTAATATTTTTCAACAGTTCGTCATATAAATAATAAAAACCGTTTTCACCCCTTTTCCAAGATGGCGGCCACAGTACAAGTGTGGCGACCCCACAAACTTGAATTTAACTTTACTTTGACCTCCCCATGACAATTAAAAATAAAATTGGGTCCTTCCCAAATTGTTACCCCTAATATAACATTTCAATGGACTATTTCAATTCTGACTCATATAGTTGAAATAATAATACAGGGTGTTTCACAACTTATCCGAAAAACTTTTAGGGCTAATTATTTTACATTAAAAAATATGAAAAAAACGTCATATAAACAATGTCCGAAACGTCTTAGTTTTCTACCTAAAAGGTGTTAAAAATTGTAAAAAATTATTGTTTTTTTATAATAACTTTTATACCAATTGAGATATTTTGAATATATATATAT
>JACEGR010008524.1:0-35887 GCA_014170235.1 Listronotus bonariensis | reverse complement strand
TAAGATACAAGTAGATTTTAAAACTAAAGGTTAGACTTCTTGCTTTAAAATATACAAATTAGAGTTTTGCAATGTTGCAATACTTATTTGTTAAACATAATAAAAACAAATGGTTCTTTTAAAAAAAACCCTGACTTCCATTAAACAGTTTCTACTTTATATATAAAAAGAATTGCTATTGTCACAAGGCTTTGTATACAACAATAAACAAGAATACTCAACGTTTGTGGAGAACTTATAAGCGCTAAGTATACACGTCGTGCAAGCTCGATTCCTTCCACTGAGTTTCCAGTGCGTGGTGAACACTAGCAGGTGCAGCGCTTAGACAAAAATAATATTTAAGTCTCGCCCATTGCTTAAATGTAGTAAATAATAAAATTTACTTTTAAGCAAGGACGTAGCTAGAATCGCTCACCTATCTTAAACAATTGTCAAGGTGGTTAGATAAGGAATAAAGTTTATATAAAATATTGTACAGTGCTACATTAGGTACGCCGATATACGCTTTTCTTGAACAGAAAATCATATTATTTTTAATTTATGAACCTAACAGTACAGAGTTTTTCAATAAAGGAAGTTTTCAACAAAGGTTTTTGAGGATTCGGTAGTAGTGTAATTAGTCCAGCAAAAATCCTTGGGTAATCTAAAAAGTAAATGAAAATTAGTTACATATACATGCGTGCCTGCAAGTTTTTACCAAATGTGAGACACTTTTTATTGTATTTACTTTGCGAAAACAAAAAAAATGCCCTCTTTAAAAAAGTCCTGCTTGATAAGAAAATACATTTTCACAAAAATAATTGTATGTTGGGTGTACAGGGTGGCTTAAAGTAGTTTCCTCCGTACACCCCAAGTTCAATATACACCGTATAGTATCCTAGCTACTGGCACCAAAACTTTAAAGGGTGATTTTATGAAGAAAAGTTTCTGAGAAACATATGTCCGGAATTGCCTGGAAATACAGGGCGTTAAAGCTTGAAAAATCGATAGTTTATAAATATATTAAATACCCCTTAATCGACTGGGTTCAAATCAGATTAGAACCAGAGAAACATTTTGGTGTATTTGTTTAATGAAATCAAGCGCTTGTAAAGATTTTGCCTGAGAATTAACTTTATTGGATCAGTGCAGTGTCTCAGTGGGCACAACAGCCAATATTCTTAACAGAGAAAAATGTACGCCACTGACTTTGGTAGTTTGTATATTTTTTTCTGTAAAGCGAAATTGAAATACGAATTTTTTAGGGGTGAGGTTGTGCTACATTCACGCAATGGTTTCATGTCAAGATATTTATAAAATACCGACCTTTTAAAAATATAATCAACGCCTTGTATTTCAGAAACGAAGCAACTCCGACAGAACTTTTTTCGTAAAATGACATAGAAATCACCCTGGTTTTTCTACCTAGTTCAAAAATACTCTAAGACTTCAGTTTGGAAAACGAAGTTTTTGAGGTACGCTTACTCTAATCTACAAATATTTTTGTGAGAATGTATTTTCTTATTAAGGATTTTTTATGAAGAAGGTACTTTTTTCGAGTTGTTAAATAAAAATTTTCTTATTTGGTAAGAACTCCGAAACATCACTGTATAGTATAAATAAAGTAATTATTACTTTACAGCCAAGTGGCAGTGACTGTCTCTCATATGCATAACCTCGAAAGCACGTGTAATGCATCTGTCAAGGATATACCTAGTACAATTCTAAACTATGAAGTTACCCTACTTTAACGTCAAATTTTAAATTATCTACTAGAGTAAAATTTCCATAAATTTAATATAAACGTAAGTTTCTGGTAATTGGACTAATAAACGGCGTAAAAATAACTTTGAAATCAGTCAAAGTAAGTTTCAATTAAAAAAATCAAGTTCTACTTAAAAATATTTAAATAATTTGCCAGTTAAATACTTCACCGGTTGAATTTTAAAATAGATATCTCCTCTTTTAGAAATATTTCCTATTCAGCAGTTTGAAGCAAAGCAGTATTATTTACTTTATTTCACATTAATTTAATACAATAAAAGATCCATTTTAATGCACATAATCATCAAAATATTGTCTTTTGACAATTTTTCGAACGTCGTTGTTAACTGGCATAACACGTCAAATTTAGAAAAGTTAAAATTTAATAAAGATGCCCATGAAAAGCTGTGTTACAAATGACATTTCGTAAAATTGCCACTCAAAATATAATGTACTATTACAAGGGTGGAAAATGACTTATTTCACACGAGTGGGAATATAGTTGCACGAGGCGTCAGCCGAGGTCGACAAACCCACGCGTGTAAGAAAGTGATTTTCACACAAGTAATGTAGCACTATTTTTTCCTACGACCACAGATTATTCACCAAAACCAACAATAAAAGTTTGTCGTCTTCCTCAGACCACTAAGAAGCAAATAGCACACTGATTGCATGCACAAGGGTGATATATGCGTTATCTCACTGGTGTTGCATATTAGTACTGTCTAGACACTAGATGTTATGTCGAAAATGCTACCTACACTGGTAGCTTTGTATACAGTTATTATCATGTCAGATTCTAAAAACGGTCCATTGGCTTTGCAAGTGACAAGGTTGCGTGTCTTTTCAAGTGTAAGCTCACTTTAACAGTCTAGGTAACCCAAGTTTATCTTAAATAACAATATAACAGCGGCGACGACTGTTATTTGTTCTGGCTGGCGTAAAGTATGTATAACTCTTTAGAATGACATAATAACATATATCACACTAGAGTGTTGTAAAAGTACTTTGCAACACTATTAACAATAGTATATTACACAGCAGTGTGACTATATGACTAAGGCCTTTCGCATCGAGTGGGAATATAGTAGCACGAGGCGTATAGCCGAGTGCGACAAACCCACGAGTGTAACCAGCGGCATTGGCACACCGAGTACTGAACACTAACTTACCTACGACCACAACATTATTCACCAAAAAAAAAAAAAAAAAATTAAAGTTTGTCTGTTCAGTAAAAAATAAAAACAATTGAGAACTCTTGCAACACTAGGGTGATATTTACTTTGCAACACTAGTGTGATATATACTTTTCCTCACTGCTATATTATACTGTTTTGACAATATTTTTACATCGAAAATCACCTACCTAGAAGCATTATATAACTTTTTATCATTTTGGAATTTAAAAAGGCCCTCACTTAATAAAAATTGTATGGTTTTGTTAGGTAATAACGCTAATAGTTTAATACGGTTTTCTGCTATTATAAAGGTTTTTTAAAAATTATCGATTCTTACATATTTTAGACACTCTTCTAAATAAAACGTAAGTGGTGCATATCCAAAATATTCCGTTTTTTAAAAATATCAGTAAATAAACTTACGGGACCGGGAGTGAAAAGGGGTGCTGGGTGGGGTAAAATTGGTAAAACGAGTTAATGAAACTGAACATCACATGTAAAATTAAGTAAAAATAACAGTTTTTCCTCATATTTTTAAGAAAAAATATAAAAAATATGAAAATTGTAAATGCATAACCTAAAGTCCTTAAAGTAAGGAAAAAACGACTACCAAACGTCAGTTACCATGCAAAATATGGAAAGCATTTGGCAACGTCGGAAGGGTCTGATTCTATTTATGAATGGATAAAAGAAAGTGGATTCATAAAGTGTGTATTAGCCTTAGGTTTAATTAGGGATTAAAAAAAGATTTAACTAGTTGTTTGAGTACACGAAGAAAGAGAGGAAGGAATTTGATCTATAGGCTTTTTTTCTCTGGCGCTTTAGGTCGAACGGTCAAGCGGCAAGGCTGCCTCTATAAAGTACGTGCTCAAAGGTAGAAGGGAGATTTTAAATTTGATCTAATTACCTGACAACACTGTGCCAGTCAGTGAAAGTTGTTTTTTGTGGTTATGTCTATTTTTGTTTATGTTTTTATTTTTTCGTAAATTTTAATAAATATAAAATAAGATGATTTTTGCTAATTTGGGTTCTACCGTTTAAGGTAAATAAAAAGTTTTTTTACTGTCACTACAATAAATATGTCACTTGCAAAACCAATAGCAGTTTTTAGAATGACATCATAATATGTATCACACCAGTGTTGTAGCACTTTGCAACACTAGTGCTGTAAAGTACTTTGCAACACTAGTGTGATATAAGGCATTTTCTATGCATGAAATCAGTGTGCTATTTGCTATTTTCACAAGTGGTCGTAGGAAAAATGGATTATTTACCATGTTTTATACAAATAATACATTTTAAACTTAGAAATTCCTGAATTTTTTAATAATTACACCTATAAGGTTTTAAATATACACCATTTAAGTTTAATGCTATGTGTTGTGGTATATTATTTAGTGAATAAACATGTTAAATTTACAAATACAAATAATCAAAAATTTAAAAATTAAACTTTATTGAGATTATGGTTACAAGAGACAAGTCCTTAGAAGTTTAAAAAATATGTTAGGATTAACCCAAATAAAAACAAAGCCATAATAATAAATTTAAAGACGTAAGAAAGTTTATTATAACGCAAAAATAATGTAAAACATTAGTCTAAAGGCGCTTTTAAATTTTAGCCTTATTAAACGAAAAGAGCAAAAATCTGCGCTTGTTTTTTAAGTAAACTTCATAGTCTACCATTGAATTCCTATTGTGGGATCTAGCGCTCCCGGACTCTTACTCGAAAAGCAAAATTGTCGATTTCTGCTAAGAAAAAATTTATTTTGGGGCATTTTTTACAAAAGGTGTTTATTAACAATTAAAAAGTTAAGTGTTATGACTCAAAAAAAAAAAAAACATAAATTTTTATAATTTAAAACTTAGGAAGTAATTCTAATAAATAGTGCAGTTTCTTTAAAAAATGAAACTTACTTAACAATAAAACAACAACATTAAACAAACGGCTAGGCCGTTTATTTAATGTGGAAAAATACGTATAATAAACTTTTTATTTCTAAAATTGGTTTAAGCAATATTGGACAGATATTATTAAAAAAGCAAAAAAAAAATATTTAAAATGTTAGTCGAATAAATTCTTTATGAAAAAAGAACCCGATATTAAAGAGCTATTATGCTAAGATAAGCAATGTATAAAATAACCAAAGAGAGTTTAACAAAAATATTTTAATTACTCTAAAAAACGACCCCGTATGAACCGTAAAGTGATTACCTAATTAAAATAAAAATGTTGCTGAAATACAGAAAATCAGTAGGTATACCTGTAAGTACAATGTGAATCGGCATCAAGAGTCAAAATTTACATCAAGTCAGATGCATACATTATATGGCACAAGCGAAGCTTTGATTTTGATTCGTCGGCGAGTAATAAGAAATGGCAAAACAGGCAGTATTAGTCACGCGTGTTTGCCGGGTTTCGACGTGTCTTTCTCGCACTGCGTATGTGTTTGATATTTAGCAACCTGTTTGTACATGTGCAGGTGAAGTATTTATACCTCCTGAGTATTTTAATTTTTCTTGTGAAAACAAGAGTGACTGGTACTGGTTAATGTGTGTTATTTTGTTGGTCGGTGTAAAAGTACTGAGAGCCTACACCAGGGTTTGTAAACATTTGTACTGTATTTCTCCCTTGAAAAATTACAGTGTTATTTTTTTATCGCCAGTAAAATGCTTTAAAAACTTAGTAACCACCACATTAGGTACCTAACTAACTAACTAAACTATTAGTTTTGGAAATATGGCCATTTAAATAAGGTATTATTTATTTTTTTTTAAACAACTATTTTTGGTAGGTAAAAATATTTAAGGAGGATTAAAAATACTCGTCAAGTGTGACAATAATGTGCCACAAGACCCCTTTCAATATTCTTTTGTTCAAGATGGCGTCAATAGCCACCTAAAGATTTTCATTTGTTAATTTACTTTAAAATAAGCTATTTTTACTATTTTTCAAAAATACTAAATTTCAAATTGATCCGTTCGAAAAAAATAAAACGAGAAGGACATTAAAAAAATGGACTGTAAAGGCAAAGGTAAATTTGGTTTTGTCCGACACAAGATAAAGTTTTTCATAAAGACACATTACAAAAAAGGTGCAATTAAATAATATGCATATAATACGTCAGATAATCTACACAATTACTTTTCGTGTGACTTTTCTATGCAAGTTAATGAAAAAAATCCACAGTATTTGTTTTGTATGCATATGTTATTATCGAAAGTTCATTAAAAAAATGATGTACTTATAAATGCATTTTTTGCATAAAGTTACAATGCAAGGGTTTTCATTATACAAGATCTATCAAAAAATGTATGATAGGTTATTTTTTTAAAATAAATATAGTTCTTTATATATTTCTTCTGGCAACCCCTAGCGAAACATTTGTTTGAATACTATATGATCGTTTTTAATATAAAACAGTTTTTACCGGATAAACAGATATAAAGTAAGTATTCGGATCACAGAAGTATCAAAAAAATGGCGTGTGGAGGTATTGTTGTACTTTATTATCATCGAATATGATAAAATATACCTGCGGACCGTGAGAGAAGATCAACCAATCTTCATTAACGTCAGATTATCGATATATCAAAAGCCAAAAGAGGGAACTACCTCTTGAAAAACATCCGGTATTTCAGAAGTGTAAAGAAAAATTAGGAAATAGGTAAGAAAAAGACAGAAATATACCCACTAGATATAAATCTATATAATGTATAGGTGTTATGTTTTTACTGATCTCCGCATTGAGCATCCATTATGGTATAATTATGAATATTTAATATTTTAAACAATCGAACCATTAAAACACAAACTCTTCTTTATTAAAAAGCATTTATTTTTATCAACTTATGTGTTCCTTATTTTGCTTACCCAAATTTAAATTTTAATTTTATTTTTCTCATATTCTGTAATGAAAGATTTCTTGATGCCGCCGCCAGACATTGGGCCAACTACGACAAACTTTCGCAAACACCATTGTGTGGAACGGGTATTTGCGTCTGCATTCGCCTTGATAAGCCCAACTTTTAATGCTGCCGCACACATTGGGCGAACTTGGGGCCGAATTATTTGTCAAAACATTTAGCAAACTATTTGTAAATAATATAGTGAACTGTCAGTTGATTTAAAATTTGAGTGTTTTTTCGTAATATTTATAAAATACGATATACAGGTTGAAAGTACTTGGATCGAAATTCGATTTTTTAGGGCTGTATACGCTTTTACTCGAAACTATGCCCGATTAAAATGAAATTTCTCAAATAAAACTGAAAGCGACGTATTTTGTATGGAAATGAGTTTGTTAAAAGTTGGGCCAATTAAGGCGAATGCACACGAACCACCTGTCCACATAATGGTTGTTTATGAAAGTTCGTCGTAGTTGGGCCAACGTCTGGCGGCGTACTACACACATTTGCTTACAAATAGTTTGCCAAATGTTTCGACAAATAGTGCGGCCACAACTTCGCCCAATGTGTGTCGGCAAGCACTACATATGTAACGAAGACGTAACGAATTTCAACTAAAACTTTGAATATAAACTTAACAAAGAAAATATTTTACATTTAGTCAAATTATGTTTCTTTAACCTTTTATCTGAAAATAGGTAAAACAATTAAAAAAATTGTAACTGGAGAAGTGTAGAATAAAAGAGAGTATTCATATCATTGAAAGGAAGTAAAATATGATGTTTTTTTCACGATCGTTAAAAATTCCAGTTTTTTATTTGTTAGCATGAAAAATAAAGTCCTCCATTCTATTACACAACATAAAGTTTTTTAAAAAGTCCCTTTTTTAACACTTCGAAGCTTTTTTACACGTTGAATTAGTGTTTTGTTTCCATGCCTTCTACAATAAAACTCAATCAATTAATGCAATGTAACAGTAAACGCGACATCAACTAAACCAAACGGTTACGTTACCTTTGATTTCGTCATTATTTCTTTTAGTTGTCACTAGTTTTAAAATTTAGCAGTTAGCAAATAAATTTATTATAAATTATTTAAAATTAATAGTAATAGCGAATTTGGATAAATAAAAAATTGAAAAGAAATTTATACTGTTTTAGTATTATTTCTACAAAAAGTAAGTACATACAATTTTCTAAAATTAAATCATAACGGCATAGTTATAAAGAGAATAATTGTCTTTTCAAAAATAAAGAGGCTATGATTTTTTGTTGCAATATGATGGCTGTGCTGCAAAAATAAAATTAATCGGTTTAAATAAATAAAACATGTATAAACTGGTAATTTGGGAAATTTTTACACGGTCTTCGAAAAATATTTTTGTAACACTTGCATAAAGTGTCTTTTACTCATGGGATTGCCGCACTCGCCTAACGGCTCGTGCTGTCAAACTTTCCATTCGTAAAAAAGTATCACTTTATGCACTTGTTACATAAATTACTATTTGAAGATAAAAATATTTTCTATCTTGGTTTTTTAAATAATAATGGTACAAATACAACAGTAAGATTAATTTGCCTGCCTTGACACTACTATACGAAGCCACTAAAAGGGTGCAATAAGCCAAACTACGTAGTTATATCCTATTTTGCCAAAGGGCGCCGAAACCCTGGGAAGGTTGCCACACCCCTAGGGAGTGGATTTTTTTTTAATTTTAACAACAGTTTGAAACAGAAAACATCGATTGAAAAGGTGATTTTAAGCAAAAATGATTTTTATGTTTTTTTCGTTAAACCAATACTTTTAAGTTATTCGCAAATGAAAGTAATAATTTTTCGACAAAAAAACGACGTTTTTAATGAGGTTTTCGCGAATAACTAGAAACCTATGCATTTTAATAAGAAACTGTAAAAGCAAAATTGTAGGTTTTAAAAATAAAAAAAATGTTTTGGTTTGTAATTTTTATGACCAATACGAACAAAGATACGGCGTGTTAATGGTTAGCTGTTTTTCTCAAATGTAAGATTTGATAGATTTAAAGTAAAATAACGGGAAAATGCTGCATATTTTAAAGAAAACTTATAAATTCTTTTTTAAAGTACCTAATGAGGCCTATTTTTTTTTAAGAAGAAGTTTCTAGGATAAAAATTAAGTGATTTATGATAAAAATAGGGTCAGTATTTGATTTTTTCTACGAAAAATAATTAAGACAAGCCCCTAACTACCCCTAATTAAAATTAACGTTTACCCTTTTGCAGTTCTCTTTATACAAGTATTAATTATACATTTAAAAAGTGTGATCAATTTTATATGATTAATTTTAGGAAAATTTAAGCTTAAAGTGAAAAACGATTATTTACAATTTCATATTTTTCCCCTTTTTTTTAAATAACTTCGAAAATACTGGAGATAAGAATAAATAACGAAGCTTTAAATTGCAGGTTTCTTAAACTTATTTTTTTTTGCGTAGGTTTTCTGTACAGTAAATATTTGGCGAGATGTAGTTCTTTAAAACCCTCTATTTACGAACGAGCACCAGCCTTCTTGAGCCCTTTAAACTACCCTATTTATCTTTAAAAAATTTACTTACAAAGCCTTGTAGCTCTACAAACAAACATATTAAAAACCTTTTAAAAAAACTTTTTACTAATAAGATTAAAGGATATACGTTAAAATAACCAATCAATTTTTCTACGAAAAATTCGAATAAGCCTCTTCGGACCATAAAAATCTACATAATATTTTAGAAATTAGGCATTTTAAATTGGTACAACTTCTTGGACGTATTACTAATACATTATTCAAAAAATAAAAGTCCGCTTTAATTAGGGGGTAGTTAAAGGGTTGTTTTATTGATTTTTTCGTAGAAAAAATTAGTCACTGACCTTATTTTTATCATAACTCACTCAATTTTTACGCTAAAACCTTTTTTTTTTTTAAAGTCTGATTATGTAGTATTTTAAAAAAGATTAAATAATTTTTCTCTCGAAAAATGGAGCATTTTCCCGTTATTTGACTCTGAATCTAATAAAATTTGCATTTAACGAAAAAAGCTAACAATAAACGATCCGTAATTCAGTTTGTTTTGGGTCGTACAAAAATTATAATAAAATAGTTTTGTTCGTCTTTTAAAACCTAAAATTTTGCTTGGTACAGTTTTTAATTAAATGCATACTTTTCGAGTTATTCGCGATAAACCCATTATACCGTAGATTTTTTCATCGAAAAATTGTTAGTTTTAATCGCAAATAATTTAAAAAATATTTGTGTTATGAAAACAATGTATAAAACATTTTTGTTAACAATCACTTTTTAATTGACTTCTGTGGTTAAAATGCAATCAAAAAATTTCACCACCTAGGGGCGGTGGCATTTACCCCCAGAGTTTTAGCGCCCTTCAGTTCGTTATAGGTTTTGATTCTTGGGCTATTTCCTACCTTCTGTTAAAATTTCAAGTCAATCCATGCAGAACCAAAGAATTGCCTGGTTTTACCTTGTTTAGAGCTTTATTTCCTGTACTATAATGCAATAAAACTGTCAAATTTTATGAAAGTCGAATAAGAAATAATTAGGTTTTTTTATTGGATTATAATCCGTTTTTTTCTATAGTTTCCAGAAAATGCAAGTTTTGACATAAAAACACCAAAATTTGCATTTTTAGCAAAACGCCCGCGAAACTATTTAAAACGTCGCATAACCCAGTCACGTAGCTCGGCGATGCCTACGTCACAAAAGATATAAGCTACGACGTCCATTTGCTATTGCTTTTTCCTATGTTGGCATATTTATTTACCGTGACTCTTTTTACATATGCTGTGGCAACATTGTCGAGTTGTTTGAACTCGCAAATTGTGAAATCAACTTTATTTAACTTTAAATTTTTTTTACAACAAACCATGAAAAGTAGTTTTAAAATTTAAACTACATAGTTGTTGACGTCCTAGGATAATGTTTAAAAGTATTATCTAAACAAAATAAAAAAACTCCATGTTACAATCAGTGCCGGATCAATTGTGAAGCCAGATCGGGAGGTTCGCAACTTGAAGATTTTTTGCTCTTTAAATTATTTTTTCTATCAAAACTTTTAATCACAAAAGGGTGCAACTTTTACTCTTCGCTTCAGTAAAAAATAGGCCTTGATCCGGCACTGTTTAAAATTGCTCAAAACTAGGAAAAGTAAATCGATAATAAAAAAACACCTACTTATTAGAAGGTTTAGCGTAATGGATATTATGTTAAAAATGTCTAAGGCCATAAAAACAGTTTTAATTATTAATTTAAAACTAAATACAATATTTAGATTTTGTTGCCTTTCTAATTTTTGTAATAAATGACCGTAAAAGTACACAATAAAAAACAATATTAACTAATTTTGTCCTTATATTTACTAAAAGTATTCTATAAGTTTTTACCAATAAAATTGGGTAACGTTTACGTATTTTGCTTTAATAAATCATATTTATCTTAAAACCGCACCGCAGTCGCTAAAAATATGTTTTAATGTCACGATTTTCCAACACAACAATTATTTGACTACCTAAACCCAAATTAATGTTTATACAAATTTATTGTCCAGGAAAATGTATTTTTTTCCTGACTCTCTATACATAAAATAAAATGCACTTTAAAGACAAACTCGTTTAGGTTTACAAAACCATTTTATAAGCTTAAAAAGGTATCATGGATAATTTGTAATTTCCGTAAACATTGACATTGAAGACGTTGACCTAAAATTGCTTGGAAGTAGGTTGGTAACCCTAATAGCCATGAAATAGTATCCTGTTTCGGTCGTTAAGTGTATATTCTTGCAGTTTGGAAAACTCTCCATTTATATTACGTTTTATTTGACTGCTATACTATGTTAGTAAACAGTACTACCATGAAAGGTTTTGGTAAGCAAAAGCATTAATAATAAGGCAAACAGCTCTTTTTTAAATGAAATTAAGAATGCTAAGTGTTGTGGAAGACGATATTTTATAAAAGATCAATGTCCCAGAGTATTGTAGATAAGTTAAGAATATCCCATAGTTTAAATGATAAAAAAACTACTTTTTGGCTGAAGGTCATTCTTTTGAAGAAGTGGGCTGTTCAATATTGGAGGATTTGAGGTGTTTTCGCGACAAGGAACATGATGATGTCTTAGATTCATTAAAGTATGTGCATTTTAAAGATCCGATCCAATATTCAATAAGGATCCTGTAAAGAGATATCTGCGTCGCCCTACATTTGCTTTGCAAGTTAAACCCAGATTTTCGTTGGATAACCACTTACAGTTTTGCCGACTATCGTTAGCAAAACTCTAAATGGAATTGATACTAATTTTACTAAATAGTAATGTGTTTCAAAAATTTTTACGTTTCCATCCATGTTTATATGAACTGTTTTTAGAAATATGGCTTAAAAATATGCCCCTAAAACTTTTTGCCGCAAATAGCAAACACCCTATATAAAAGTTTATAGATTGTAATTTATTATCTTTGAGCATTACAAAATAAATAAATTAACGTCAACAACTTAGGAAAAATGATGAGGTAAACTTTTTTAAGGGGACACCCTCTATATTGTGTTAGCATAAAAAACGTCTTGAAAAATCTTTACTAAAATACAAAATTTGATATATCTTACTTTAACAGTTTCTCTTTAATTTTACCTCTTCATTTTTTTCAAGTTTTTGATGTTCATTTGTTTCTTTTGTTTACACAGTATCAGCTTTTTTATAGGTATATGCCGGCCAGTAATGCAATAATAAAACAAGTACTATTAGTCACCCAATCCGAAATGTTTACATGCCGGCATTGGCGTTAAACTGTCTTCGTTTAACACATTGCCCATGAACGACTTTATTTAGCTTCTGTATACAATTAAAGTCACAAATTATTTTCTTAAATAAATATATTTAACTAAAAAATTGATTACCTAAGGTACAACTAAAATAACTATTTTAAAACTCAAATTTTTGCACAATTTCACTATAGTGATTTGCTTCCGTGATAAAAATAGAAGAAATATCCAGAAAAGATCTCGCTTTCAGGAACTAACAAACCAGACGGCGAGGTGTCTTTTAAATATGATTAGTCTGTATCGTATCAGTCCAGTCAAATATGAGTAAATTTAGTATTGGATAATATATAAGTTTTTGTCTAATAATATATTCTTTGTTTGTAAGCAGCAAGTTTCTGTGTAAAAAATATTTATAATTAAAATTTTATTTAATAATTTTTTTGCATACTTCAAAAATATTATAGTTTAAATTAATTATTTGCATGACAAAACCTAACATACCAGACTACACTAAAAAGCACACAAACCTGTAATTTGATTAGTTTAAAGCGCTACAGACGGTCATGTAAAACTGTCGCATTGGGGGATCATGTTTAGTTCTGGTTAGTTAAAACTTTAATTATCTTTATAAAGAAATAAAAAAATAACCAACCAGAACTAACCAAGATCCTTCTAATGTGACAGTTTGCATGACCATCTGTAGGCTTCAAATCACAAGCTCCTGTGCTTTTGAGTGTAGTTTCTGTGGTGCTTTTAAAGAATGAAAATAAAATATCGATGAAGACGACTTTACATATAAACGTAATAATATTACTGCCAGTATTGACCACTGAATACGCACACTGGTTCTTCACTTGGCAACTGCAAACAACGTATATAGTATTTTAGTTTGCTCTTTTTAAATTTATCTCCTAATATCTACCGTAATTATTATTTTTTTAATTGAACTGCTATATAACTTTAGTAAGATGTAAAAGCTACGTTTTTAAAATTTGTATATACATTGCGTCCACGGATGGATTTAATTATACTTGTTTTTTTTTATTTTAGGATCTTGAAAAAAATCCCCTTAAAAATGTTTACTTTTTCTAATATTCTTAAAGCGACAATAAATGACCGTAGGGTAAACAAAGTGGTTTAAAATCACGAGAAAGTGACTTAAAAAAATATGAAAATCGGACAAATAAATTTTTTAGAACTACCTATTAAAATAGTGTAAAAATAAACTAGGTAACCTTTATACCAAACCAACAACAAACACGCGTTTGAGGAATTTTAAACATAAAATGTAAATTTTACGCGTGTGTACAAATTATTACTTCTACAATTAAATTGTATTTTTCCAGTCTAATTTTATGTATTATGCAATTACACAGCGGACTGCATTGCAAAATTAAACAATTATTTGAAAGCAATAGACAGTTTAATAGACCAAGGTAAATAGTTCTATTATTTTTAAATAATTAGCATACGCGTATATAAAAATGGTTATTTATAAAAGCTATACGCTAGCAGAAAAGCTTTTTGTTTTCAAAGATTTAATAAACCTTTTAGTCCACGGCCAAGTTAAATAAACAAGATAGCAGATCGTATTTGTGGTTTATTTTTTACTTTAAAGCATAAAGAAAATTACCTTAAAATTGAAGCCTTATACTTTTAAAAATGTATGGGTATAGTGTCGGCATTTATTCACAATATTTTAGTTTATCTTAATATATAATATATTGTCAAAAAATTAATGTATTTACAAATATGTGAATGTTTAAATAAAAAATGAGTAAAACCCTATAATACCATAATTTTATTCCTGTTTAATAAAATTTAAAGTAAAATAGTTTATTATATGCCAAAGGAATGAAGTGCAACTTTTTATCCCGAGGCGCAACATTTGTAGCCGGACTGAAGGAAGGGATACAGTTCGTCGAGAGGTAAAAATACTTTAGTCCAGAGGTTTATATAATATTTTTTAAACTTCTGTATTGTTTTCTTTATTAAGATATTACAAAAAAAAAACAAAAAATTCATACATGCCGGCATTCGCGTTAGACCATCTCCTTTTCACGTATTGCCTGTTTCCATTTCCTGACTAGCTGATTCTGTATAAGAGCTATGTGGTACCTACATTAAAAGTTATAATGGAAAATGACGTGTATATCTTGATTACAACTATAAATTTTTAAAAACTGTTTTATTATTAAAATGTAAAATAACATAACATAACATGGATAATGCATATTACAATGCATATTATATACGACTTAAATAAAAAAACTTAATATTAGTATAAGACAAAACAGATATTTTAATATTAATGCTTTTTAAAAAATGTGTCTTCCAAAAAGCTCTACTTGAAAAATAAAAAGTGTGGCTGTATAACAGCAAGTTGAAAGACGTGACACGCGTTATAAAATCCTTAGTATCAGTTGTCGTCGTTAATTTCACAAGGTGACTTATCTAAAAAATACTTCAATTTGTAGGAAGGACCAAAAGCTTTTATTCTGTGCAAAACGGCACATAAAACTTAATAATAATTTAGCATCTGGGTTTTGATTTTATTCAAAGGAAAGGATGACAGTATATTATAAGGTTTTGTTTTTAAAAAATATTTAAAAATGAGGTACGACGAAGTTGTAAAATTAACGACGAAGTAGCTTTTCTAACCTTAAGCTATTTTTATAAACTTATAAGTACCACAGAAGTTAACAAATTTAAATTAAGTTACAAAAAAACTATACTAAACTGCTTTGAGTACGTCAAGTTACATGGTTTTAAGCATTTTTTGCTTCTCTAATTCACTTTGGCAAAACTATAAAATAGGGGTGTGCGAATATCGATCGAATCGAATAATGCGAATTTTCGAATTATTCGAAATTCGACGAATAATTCGAAAAATTTTGAATAATTCGAAAATTTTCAAATAATTCAGTAATTATCAAAATATAAATGGATTATTTATTTTATCCAATTGAGACTCTATAACATCAGACATCAGGCATCAAAATATTCTACTGACCCATAATATCCTTTTTGATTAAAAATTAATTATCTCAAGAAAACAATTGCTTATTTTTTTATTTTAATATAAATATATATATATATATATATATATATATATATATATATATATATATATATATATATATATATATATATATATATATATATATATATATATATATATAGAGAGAGGTAGTCGTTGCTGACTACTTGGAATTCAAACTTGTAATTTTTGGGGATTGCAGCAAATGAAAGACTAAAGTTTTTCCAAGCTTTCGGAAATGTTTATTTCCATTTTCATTTTAAGGATACTGAAATGGATACAAAGTACGATGTAAGGTTATACAATTTAAGTAAAGAATGTTACGAACTTACATCTTTGTTGATATTAACATTGCAAGACGTAAGAACAATCTGAAGTCACCAAGAGAAAGCAATCGGATAAAATTATGCTAAGATTTACATAATTAATTAACGAATTCGAATTAACAGTTTCATTCACAAACCACCTGTTTAATCTGACATGTGACAAGACAGTTGAAAGACAGTTATTTAAAAGGTTAGGAAACGCACTGGTTGTGTTTGAGGTTACGGTTTGTCGTGTAACTTACTTTCTTATATGTCCGGTAATATGTCCCGATAAAGTATTAAAACTTTTACTAGATTATACTTGGTATGACAAATAGATTAAATTGTTAAAGAAAAGATTTATTTGTAAAATTCTAATTTGGGTTTTGTTAAAAAAATTTATTAAGTAAGAATTTAAAGTTAGTAAAAGTTGTATTTTAATTTGGTATGCATTTATTTTGAAAATTCGTAAAATTTCTTTTTTATTAAGTTTTGTTTAGAATCCTTTAAATTAAAAGAATTGTAATAATAATTATAATTTGAATTTTGTATTTATTATTTGCTGCAGAGAAAGTTTTAAGAGTCAATAATAAAATTTTGAACTTCCTTGCTAATAAACAGAAATGTGTAAAAGAGAACGGCGTTATGTGCCTATTTAGCATAGTGAAACATAGTTTTGGAAAAATTGTGATTTCTTCATTTTATTTAGGAATTTATACTTGAAAGAGAGGAAGCATTGTGTCAGTTTCTGAAATTTTTATCAATATCGATTAGATTTTAATATATTTCGCTCAAATGCTCAATATCAGTTCTTTTATTCATTGTGTTAGGAGTTTGCGCAATGTGCACCATTTCTTGAAAAAGGCGTTTTTTACATATATATACAAAAGAATTATTATTATATAAACATAACAACTTTTTTTTACTTCGTTGATACATAAAGTTTAATGAAATTCTATTCTACCGTTATAAAACGATTGACCATATAAATATTAAAACAAATTAACAAAAATATTTAAAACTTTTTGTTTACACAAGGTTAATATACAGCGGGGTCCATTACGTGTAAAACGAATGGAAAACCTATTTTTAATTTGTAAAATGTAAAAATGCAATTAGGATAACAAAATATTTAAAGAATTTACATGCGTATTTTTTTAAATTATTATTTGTATAGTGTGTGTACAATCTTTAATATTAGATTTTCCTGTTATATCTTAAAATTAAACAAAGAACCTATACATTTAATGTAATACATTCTTTTTAGGGTTTAAACAATCCGTTATGGATGTATTCATAGCCTTAATTAATTGCTAAAAAATACAACTTTTGGGCATTTATCTCACTGTTGTATTGGACAATAAAACTGCAGATTGTACAATTACAAAACTAGGCTCCTTATATTTAATTTAATATCAAAAAAGATGTTTTGTTTATTTATTCGTTTAAATAATTAAACAAATTATAAATATACAATTTTGTGTCTTAATTATTTAAAATTCTATGCCTTATGGTGTAAAATGAATAAATACATTATATAAATTAACTAATTGTTTTTGAAATATAATTTTGTTGCTTATTAAACACAATTTTCCGAAGAAAACCAAATAAACAAAATCCCTCACACAATTGGCAACGTCGTACGCGACATGGTGTTGGTAAGCAAAAAAATACCTACCTACGCCGAAAATAAAACTTTTTAATAGTTACTTGCATACATTAAAGCAAGAAGTATTGTTTACCCATATTAAAATCAAATTTTATTGTAGTACGTGTTACTGTACCAGTGCGTGCATTTTGATACAAGAGATGTTCTTGGTACGCGAGTATCACGAGAGGCCTTTTAATTACGATAATTTAAAAGGGAACTTTTTGCTTAAAATAATGTAAAGAATCACTTCACAGTAACGAACGTTATTTCCCTAACAGCCCGTATGTATTAGGTTGATTCATTTCTGCAAAGTATTTAAGTGTGCCCAAGTAAAATTTAAATCTAAATGAAAAAAATCCCACCAAGATTAAGCTCTTAATAATAATTTTAGGTAATTACCATTTAAATTTAAAGTTTAGCTATTTAAAATGCATGTAAAATACCATTTTTTTTTGCAAATTTCTAATGATCAGCCACTTTTAACTATATTGTAAATCGTTTTGATATACCGTACGGCATATTTTCACGCTCTTCAAAAGATTTTAATGTTTTTGTGTAACTTGAACTGGTTTGCCAGTAGAAGTAATCATAATACAATGTTTAAAATAAATTGTTTTTATTTATTTTTTTACCAATATGTAAAAAATAATGAAAAACATATAAAGGTTGACATATAAGATTTTTTTTTATTACAGCTATTTTTATGGCTTAAAACGTAAGAAATTGATAATATAACTAATCATGCTATTTAAATTGTACTTTTTTGTTAATAACCTACATATTTTTTTACAATAATAGATTCTCTAGAGTAAACATAATTGAAATATGCCGTAAGATTCATCAAAAAGATTTACAATATAGTAAAAAGTGGCTAAGCAAGAAAAAATTTAAAAGAACATTTTTTACGTGCATTTAAATGGAAAAACTATAAACGATCTTTAAAATAAGATATTGATTAATCTTTCTGGCGACGCGACGGTAAGATTTACCCCTAAATTTTAGAGGTGAATCATACCCTCGTCAAAAGGATTAATTTTGAAAATGGTTTATCCCTTATCATAATCTCTTAGTTTAAACTGGCTTGCTATTTTAGGTAATTTTAATATTATACGTTAAAAAAAAATAAAAATCAAAATTTTGACAGTCTGACATACATATCAACGGAAATAATAACAGAGATTTTAAACTTGGCGGTTGTAATCAGGGTTAAGAAACCTATAAAATAAGGTATCACTTGACTTCTTTCTATTTAAGATTTTAGGAATTATTTTCACCCCTGCTAAAGGGTTTGTTAAAAGTTCAGGGGGTAAAAATGGCAAAAAATGGTTTTCTTTAAAATCAAAAACTGATATGTACAAGCGTTTTTTTTTAATGCCTGAAGTGCCCACAATAAGCTTTGTTTTGTTTTTAAATGGCTACCCTGTATATCTTATACATGTACAAGACATTTATTATTTATGTATTTTTCATGCCCGACAAATCTTTGATCGGATACAGCTTTAAAATTAAATATATATATTTTTAAGACAACAAATTTTTCTTACATACTTAAGTTTATTTCTAACTTTTTTATTATTGAAGATACGATGTCGGTTAAATTAGCGAAGTTCTAGTATTTTTCGCTGATTAACGTGCTGCCAACAGAAAAGCAATTGAAAATCGGGTTGTTGATTTATTGCAAAAAAATCCTTTTTTTAAATAAAACAAAGTGCATGATATATCACCATTTGAAAGATCTATTAAAGAGTATGGCCATCCTCCGGAATTTAATAGCAAAATATTGGATATATCCATGTTTATTTTTCGTAAAAGCTCTATTGCTTCTTCTATAGGTCTTTCGAATGGTGATATAATATACAGGGTGTTCCATTAAAAAAAAGGATGTTTTTTGCAATAAATCAAAAACCTGTTTTTTAATTGCTTTTCTGTTGGCAGCACGTTAATCAGCGAAAAAAACTACAAATTCACTAATTTAACCGACATCGTATCTTCAATAATAAAGAAGTTAGCATTACTGTCGATTTAAGATTAACCAGTAATATTTATATCGTTGGAGTGTGTAACAAAAAAGTTTTTTCATTTATATATAAAATACTTTTAATAATGGTATTACACTTAACTCTTGGGATCGGCAGCTAGAGCAACTTTAGAAAGCATGAATCTACCTACATAGAGCATGTATGTCACATGCTACTTAAAATTTTATTATAAATTACTTTATGTAAGGTAAAACTTTTACCCACATGTAGAATTTTAAATTTCGCAGTTATAAGTTAGTTTTTTAGAAAAACAAATAAATTTATTTTCATGTAAGTTACATTCGTAGGTGGCCCCAAAAAAATAAAAAAATAGTCAATTTAATTTGTTTATATTCTTGGCTGTTTAGTAAAGCATTGCAAAGGAAATCACCCGTAACGTGATTTGTAAAAACTGGGAAAATAGTTATAACCTGAGTAATAAATTATAAATAATAAGTACATTCCAATAGTTTTTTAATCGTTTCCTTATCTTGCCTTATAAAATTAATGTAATTATCACTTTAATTATTTAATGTTGTAAAGCGGCTATTATTATTTAAAAGTAATTCCTCTTTACATTGTAAATAATTTAGGTCAATTAACTAAATTAGGTTTGAATATTACTTTTTAAAATATAGCAATCCTTAAATTGCTAAATTTTACAAACGGAATATCTAAAACAAAATAGTATATTACATTACAAGTGTGGAAAATGACTAATTTTACACTAGAGGAAATATTGTAGCACGAGGCGTTAGCCGAGTGCGACAAACCCAAGAGTGTAAGAAAGTTATTTTCATACGAGTACTGTACACTATTTTTCCTACGACCACAAATTATTCATCAAAAAAATTGTATTTACAGAAAAAATAAAAAACAATTGAGAACTTTGCAACACTAGGGTGATTTTTACTTTGTAACACTAGTGTGATATGTACTTTTCTTCACTGCTATATTATACTGTTTTGAAAATATTATCAAATATATCATTTTGGAATTTAAAAAGGTCCTCACTTAATAAAAATTGTATGGTTTGGTTTGGTAATAACGTATAGTAATAGTTTAATACGATTTTCTGCTATTTTAAGGGTTTTTAAAAATTATTGATACTTACATATTTTAGACACTCTTCTTAATAAAACGTAAGTGGCACATATCCAAAATATTTCGTTTTTTAAAAAATATCAGTAAACAAACTTACGGGACCGGGGAGTGAAAAGGGGTGCCGGGTGGGGTAAAATTGGTAAAAAGAGTTAATGAAACTGAACATCACATGTAAAATTAAGTAAAAATTACATTTTTGAGAAAAATATGAAAATTGTAAATGCATAACCTAAAGTCCTAAAAGTAAGAAAAAACGACTACTAAACGTCAGTTATACCATGCAAAAATATGCAAAGCATTTGGCAACGTCGGAAGGGTCTGATTCTATTTATGAATGGATAAAGGAAAGTGGATTCATAAAGTGTGTATTAGCCTCAGGTTTAATTAAGGGATAAAAAAGATTTAACCAGTTGTTTGAGTACACGAAGACAGAGAGAAAGGAATTTAATCTATAGGAGTTTTTCTCTGGCGCTTTAGGTCGAATGGTCAAGCGGCAAGGCTGCCTCTATAAAGTGCGTGCTCAAAGGTAGAAGGGAGATTTTTAATTTGATGTACTTACCTGACAACACTGTGCCACTGAGCGAGCAGTCAGTGAAAGTTGTTTTTTGTGGTTATGTCGATTTTTGTTTATGTTTTAATTTTTTCGGAAATTTTATTATTACTCTTTTTAATATTAGAAGAAAGCTTATACTGTGTAGTAACTTAACGTTAATAAGATGATTTTCGCTAATTTGGGTTTTACTGTTTAAGGTAAGTAAATTTTAACTTTCATCCTAATTATACGAAAAAGACGCATAAATTTACGTTTGATATTTTACATGACTTAAATAGCTTAGTGACTTAAAGGTCCGAAACTTCGGTTTTGAGTAGAAGCAAATGCTTTGTAGAGTGAATAAAGTATATGAACATTAGTAGATTTTTGAACAGACCTACCTCAAAAGTCCTGCTGGCACCCCCACCCCCCTCAAAGTTGGTTAAGGGATTGATATAGTTTTTTTCTAATATCTTCAAAACGGTAAATGATAAAAAAGTGATTTTGGTGCTGTTAGATAGAGCACAAAATTCTGCATAATAGTCACAATAAAAAATGTATTTTTGTTTATTACGTAAGAATCTCACTACAATAAATATGTCACTTGCAAAACCAATAGCAGTTTTTAGAATGACATCATAATATATATCACACGAGTGTTGTAAAGTACTTTGCAACACTAGTGCTGTAAAGTACTTTGCAACACTAGTGCGATATAACGCATTTTCTATGCATGAAACCAGTGTGCTATTTGCTATTTTCACAAGTGGTCGTAGGAAAACACTATATAGGTGTAAAGTAGTCTGGTAGTAGTGGTCCTGGTCCCGGTTTATAGCGAGCTGACCGGCTGCCTAAAACAATTTAAACTTATATGAGTTAACTTTTTAATTTTTATTTTAATTTATTTTTTTGGTAATGGTGGCATTCAAAACGTTGAATTTTAATTAAAAAATTTCTTGTTTTTTCGAGATTTTGTTTAAGGCGACAGGCCAAATCATAGGGGTCACTAGGGTCGAACAGGGTTAGCTTCTTAAACCCCGAGACCAGGCCCAAAGCGGAGCCTTTATTTATATATTTACGTGTACCAAATTAATTACCTTTGGCTTAATTATTTTAAAGCAATCTTAAAGTGTAGAAAAAGAAAAAAAACATTATAGAGTTATATTTTGCTAAATTTATTAAAAAAGTTATCTTGCGCTTTAGTAAGGAAGCCTATATTAGGTTCTTACAGAGCCAAAAATTATATAAATAACATACCATGAAAATCAAATAGGGAAGGTCTGGGAAGCCCCGCTCACTTCTTTGGGCGAACTTACCCGATACCGCAATTTTTCTTTAAAACCTTACAAAACATAAACTTTAAATAATGTTTAAAAAAATACAATTATTATTCAGCGACATTTTGATATATTATGGGTGTAAATTATTATTTACATATGTATCGTAATAACGTATTTGACGATTGAAGAATTAAAAGCTTTTTGTCGGAGCGCAAGCTAAATCAGCATTTTAAGTTTAATATTTTTATTTAGAGATAGATATCGGATTCAATGTTGCGTTTAGAAATTAGGACGGTGGACAGCGTTACCCGCTGGGCGGGGCTTTCCCTTAAGGTATTAGTTCCGTTTTTTTAGTTTAAAAAGTATTATACTAAATCAAGTTTCCTTGGCACACTTTTATAACAATACTTTTTATACTGTAGTAAGGTTATTTTTTTCTTATTTTCTTATTTGTTTTTATTTACAAATTAAAAAACAACAAGTTTCAAAATTCTTTGGCAAATTCTTAGTCTTTAGTAAAATTATTCTATATTTAAAATGTACGTATTTATATGAACTGAGGAAAACATACCAAAATTAAATTTTAATATTTACTCCATTATAACAGTCGACGTGTTTTAATTGCATTTACTAGTGTTTAAATCATTGAAACACAATTATTAAAAGTAATTAAAAGTATAAGGCTGACACGAAATGTACAGGGATTTTGTAATTTGTTAAAACAAAAATCACCTGAAATGCTACAAGGTTGAAAAAATCGCTAAATAATATATAAGGTGGTTTAAAATTGCTAAAATTGTATTGTAAAAATATGAGTGTTCAAAAAATTACAAAAAAATTGTGTATTTATGTATATATATTTATTAGTTGTAACTTCTTTGAATAAAAAATATGTTTTTTTTTTAATATTGGTGGCAGGTGGCTTCTTTACAACAGAAATGTGAGAAAATTTTAATTCTCCACCTTAAACACTCTGCAATAGCTAATTGTGTAAAAAATATCTGTAATCAGTAAGTAATATTAACAAAAAATAATAAGATATATAGAATAAAGTGGAAACTTTGACACTCTGTAGTTCGCAAACGATATTTTTTTGACTTAAGTGATTTGCGTTAGATCCATATATTTAGGGTTGGCCCAAGAAAATTATATTATTATTTTGGCCAGATCCAGACCTTTAAAAATACCTTGTAAATTTTATTTACCAAAATAATTATATTACTATTCAAAGTAAATATTTAAAAAAATTGTTTTAGGCTTTTAATTATACAAAATAAGTACCAATGAAAAAATTTAAACAACTAAATTGAATTCTTTTTTGACTCATATAGGTAAGATGTACTTTTAAAAACTAGATAATGAACAATATAAGGAATATCCGGCGCCACAAAAACCACTAGAAAACCAAAAGGATATTAAAATGTTTGCAAAAACTTAAGATAGAAATATGTACACATTCCAATTGCTATCGATCCATGGTAGACCACAAGGTCGTACGTCAATACAATAATTATGTTACATAAATAACAAAGAAAAATGTTAAATGGAAAGGAAACATTTTTAAATACCCGCATAGAATTAATACTATACAGAATCAGCTAAATAACATAACACATAGGCAATGTAAAAAAAAGAGACAATCTAACATGAATACCTGCATGTAAACACATCTGATTGGATTAGTCACATACATCCTTTTTTGTTGCTTTATTCGACGATATCCCAATACCTACCTGCTTAACCAGTATATTATAGTTATTTAATATACAAAGAATAAAACCTCTAGATTTTAGCTTGAGGTTGTGTTGTCTCGCGACGCAAAGCAAAAAGAGACAAAAAATTAAGAGCCAATTTTAAACCTTTCCCGTGTAATACAATTTTTGTTTTGTTTTTTAGTTATTCGGTTTTTGTATGTTAAACGACAATTACACCTATGGAAACCTTTAAGGTATTTATTAAATATCTGTCAATGTATTTTTGTGAATTGACGGATTCAAATTACAAATTTGGAACTTTGTGTGGTTGTTTAGTAGTTATTTTAAATATTATAAAGTTAAAAAATGACTAACCGTACTTTTTATATTTTTACTCTAAAACGTAGTATTTATGCATCAATTTCATATCCCAAAGTTTTACTTGTTTAAATTGATCCGTTTAAAAAATAAAAGGGGGGCACATTAAAGAAATGCACTGTATAAAATTTTCAAAGCTTCTTTACCTCAACTAATTTAATACTCTTAAATAGGTGAAATTAAGCGTAAATGAACAGTAGTGAAAATATATGTACAGGGTGTTTTTTATGGACTAAACATAAGGGGATAAAAAAAACTAAGATACGTGTCCCGTGTCCCCTTCCCTTATTTTTATTGTTTTGTTTAAAGACATCCGAAGACAATCCGATCTACGGTAACTTGATTGGTTTATGAAGGATACAGGGCGATTCTTAAAATTCCTAAATTTTAATAATGGCGTATTATTCGCACATTTAGGTAGATACAATTAAACTTAAAAACACAAGTTTTATAATTTTTTACGTTGAGTTTAGTGGCATAATAAAAATAAATATATTTTGCTTTATTATTTTAAGATATTATCAAACCTTGCATTTTTAAAATGAGACCTGTAACTAAGTATCTTCAACAATTGTTTTTTTTTGTAATTGCCACAATGCATAATACAAAAATTTTTGTTTCGTTCCTTAAACTTAAATAGCAAAAAAAAATAAATAGAATTAGCTGGTCATGGATTAAGTGAATATTAAATTATTTTTTAAAGATTGTGTCTATTGAAAATCCAATGTATAAAGAAATTTACAAAAATTATTGACCAAGACAATAATAACAAACACAAAATCATCAAATCATAATAAAGCAACTAAACAATCATCACATATACTTATTAAACAATTTGCGCTGGTACTTTATTACAAATTGTGCTAAAATTTGCTTAGGAGTAAACTATACTGATGTCTAAAAATACAAATACAATTTATGTAGAAACAAAAGCTACTAAATACTAAGTAATTGGCTCCTATTTAAACTTTTCATTGTCAACAACTCTTTTTAATCATATTGTTATATTTTTTTAAAACAAAGGTAAGTAATTTACTCTTAAGCTTTGTTCAGACACGGCTATTAATTCAGTCGAGTCGCGAGTAATTGAGTATTTTCGTGCGTGCGGACAGTAAATTTTAGAAAAAGTAGTTTAGTGCAGAAGCTGACCCCATGCACACAAAAATACTTAATTACTTGCTACTCACTCAGGCATCACTGTAAACTATTTAATAAAGAGCAAGGTATACCAGCTGATCGAGTCAGTTTTTCATAACTAGTCAGCCGATGCAGTTTTTGCCAAATGTTGCAACAACGTCGGCGGCTGTGTGTGATGAGAGCTTGCTCTGCCTAGCGACCCGTGTTCGCAGGATCATACGCCGCGGACACCATTGCACTGATAGGAACCTAACACCTAAGAGATAAAATGCCATGCAAACGCTTAATTAAACGATGTATTTAACTCTGAAGACCAGTAAAATACATAAATGTCAATTTTGTAAAAAATTGGACATGTCCCCATTTTGCAGTTAGCGATTCAACTATTGTTTAGGGTGCATATATTAAAGAATGTTTGCTAAATAATAACTAGTATAATTTAAAACCAAATTTTTTTTGAAGTCACCCTGTAAATACAACATATCCAAGGTGGTCCACCACATTTGACACGGTCTGTAGCTATATAACCATAGGGTTTTTAACAAAAGTAAATTAAGAAACGTATAGAAGTTGGATAAGGCTTTAATATAAAATTATTTTAGCTCATACAGGGTTTTAGATTCTGCAGAAAAAAATAAATCAAGTTTATTAATAGTACTAAGTGTCTAATTAGAATAGTTTTTATGTTATTTTATTATTATTTTTTAAATGCATAGGTGCAAGTAAATTAATTTTATTTTAACACTACTATCCTTTTAAACTTTAAAATTTGTTACAAGATTATAAACATTCAGCCCTATCATACGTAGGTCATATCGAATTCAAATGTTGTAGATGGTGTTCAAATAATAGGTTTACTTTTTAAGGAAATCAAATAGAAATAACTATTTATTTCAAATGGTACACCCTGTATATTTTTACACCAGATGATGGCAAATAAAATATGTATAGGTTGCATACCGGATCAGCTAAATAACTTAAGACATAGGCAATGTAAGGAAAAGAAACGTGAATACCCCCTGAAAAAGTAAAATTATTTTTTAACATCCTATACAATATATAATCTCGATATGCCCTACTTATGATATGGCAAAATGTTCCGAATCTTGTGACAAATTTTAAAGTTTAAATAGTTAATAGTGTTAAAATACAATTAATTTACTTAGACCTCTGCATTTTAAAAACAAATCAAATATTACAAAATCGAAAAAAATTAGGCACTTAATACTATTAATAAACTTGAGTATTTTTTTGTGTAGAATCTGAAGCCGGCATAAAATATAGGGTGTTTCATTTAAAAAAATATAAATTTGATACGTAACACTTTTTTGAGAAACCCTGTATAGGCTAAAATAAATTTTATACTGTAGCCTTATCCAACCGCTATATGTTCCTTTTTACTTTTTATTCGAAACGCTATAGTTATCCAGCTACGGATCGACCGTGTCGAATATGGTGGGCAACCCTGTATATATTCTTGTAGAATTTTATTTTTTCAACAAGCAGGACTTTTATAAAGTGGCACTTTTATTCGTAAAGATAATATTCAAAAAAAAAAAAAATCCTGTGTAGTGAGAACTTCCGAAAACCCTGTATATATTATTTGTATTTGGAAACTTTTTAAATACTTTTGCAGGTTTTGGGACAAATTGCTACATATAATTATTTTCAAGAAGAACACTAATACAAATTTTACTGGAAAACAATAAATTCAGTTTTAACCATTGGAAGAGTTTGCGCGATACCTTACCACGAATAATACCGAACGACGTCGCGCGGGTTCGTGCCTCGGGTCGCATGTAGAAAAGTATGTGACCTTGGCACTTATCTCTATGCGCTGTTGACGAACTGTTTGAAGTTTACTAAGGAGGTTCGACTTTTACAGAAAAAATACATTTTTTTTAAACTTCGTTTTAAGAAAAAACTACCCATTAAAAAAATATAATTTTGTGGCTGGAGTTAAAATAGAAATAAGAACACGGCTGGCTGGTTCCTTTATTTTTTTAAATAAAATTGGGCCTTGTAAAAATTTTTTTGTCAAATTACTGTTTTAAATAGCTTCTCTTCTAGAAAACCATAAAAAACAACCCACATACCAAATCTCGTAATTGTAACTTTTTATAGAAATTATAAAACGTAATTTTGTAAAATGCAGGTAGACCGCTCTCTTAAGTACTTACTTTTAAATTAAAAAGTTTTCCATTTGTTATGGAGAAAATAAAAAAGACTTTTAAAAATGTGCAGCAAAATTAGGGGACGTCTATTAATCAAGTGATGATTGATCTTTTAACAAATTTTTTGCCTCGTCCCCCTAGTAATAGGTGACATTTTAAACTAACCCCCTACCATTACGTATCGCGTGTATTTTTTGGTACAAATTATACTATTTTTTTAAATATTATTTTTAAATAAAAGTTAGTATAATCCTATTTTATTCTAAAAATAAATTAATATGTTTTATCAATTTAAAATATATAGCTACGGTAGTAACGGAAAAAAACATTAAATCAAGTTTTTCTTTGCTTTGCTAATTTTTTTACCATCCTACTCTGACCGCCACTTTAATTATATCTTTAATTTCTATGGTGGGGGTCAAGCGCCGCTTTTGGGTTTCGGTTAAAATCACACATTCAACGAAAAAATTATATACGTGATATCTTTACTACTCCCCCTTCCCCCCTAGTGCTGTGTAGTGATTTTTTCCGAAACCTACCCCCCTCGGTCAAGTCTCACGTAAATAATGGACGACTCCTCTCCTCTCCGAGGTTTTTTATTTAAATGAGCTGCATATTGTACATATGTATATTTTACTAATAAAGTTATATTTGTAAAAAATGTGTTGCCTGTTTCTTTATATAAATCTGCCTAAAATAAATAAAGGCTAATTTAAAACACCCTGTTACCTTACCGATACAAACAGTATAAAGAATAAATCCTTTTAATTTAAACGTACAATTTATGTTTTCCGTTATATTACTATATTTCTAACTTTCTACGTACTAAATAAACTACATAATAAATATTTTTTAAAGAAAATTCGAGTTGCACAATCTTAGTCCATTCACCAAGGCTATTGCTATATTTTGTTCACCGCTTTAAAGCGAATAATATAAATTAAAAAAATAAGTATATTTAGGACATCAAGTGACGGTAAACTAAACAATTGTATCATTACCCTAGCGTAAAAATTAAATCAAGATTTAAAAATATTACTTTGTATTTTTTTTAAACCACTCTGTTAACTAATAGATTAATTATTATTAAAGAAACCTGCACTTTTAAATTGATTGGCTAGTCGGGCATGTAACCACACAATCACTTTGTATTTCCTGATACAGCAGTCTAATTTTTGTTTCATATGATATTATGTTTATTTTTTAACATGTCGTCTGCTGTATTAAGTGAAAATAAACAATTTTATTTTATTTTTTTTATTGCATTATATGTGTTGTACTTTTAATAGCAAAAAATCCTTTTTGACATCTATTTAACTTATTAAGAAAGATACATGATGTAAAACTGTTTTTAATATGGGGCCACCTCCTATGCATTAAACGACATTAAATAAATTTTTAGCATACAAGAAAAAAATAAAGATTTTTTTTATCAGTATCGTCCATGAGAGGTTTATGGTAAATATTTTTAAGCAAGAAATGGTACACCACTGCATTTTTCTTAATTAAAAAAATATATTATTGTATATTTTTATATTAGTTTGGAACAAATTTAATCATCTCTAGACTTTTTTTATTTGATGTACGGTTTTTACGTAACTAAGTTGGAACCATTTCTCGGTATGATCAAATTCCTATTTAATTAAAAAAAGGTAATTCTTACTGTGGAATTTGATATTTGCAATACGGAAGAACAATGCATCAAAAAAAAAAAAAATTGTTCCAAACTAAATGAGAATTTTAAGAAATGTGTTTATTTAAAAAAAATGCAGTGGCATTTTTTTTAAAGAAATATTAGCCTTAAGCCCCTTTTGCACGACAGTAATAATTATTTTTTTCTTAAATGCCAAAATTTTTGGGTGCATAGGGAGGCGTCCATGTGTCTTAAAAATATCCAAATTAGTATAAAAGGTATTATAAAAAAACATCGTCTGTGAGCGAGCGACATATTTTCGTGACCAATTTCCTTTCAGTCCATAACTTGTTAAATGCTTTAAAAGGATCATACATAAATTGTTGTGAGCGTCAGCTGCGGCCCCGATGGTGCAATTATACAAGGTGCTTCAAAGAAAGGATTTATATTAAACTTGTGTTTTTTTTTATGAACCACCCTGTAAATTTTATCAGCGATACCTATACTTAAAATGCAAGGTTTTTAAGATATTTGGGATTTTGAAAAATTCTTGATAAAAATAAAATTTTAATATATCTTACCTTACTCACGCTTGACTTGTATATTATATTAGATTGCTAGAATACCACCTGTACCATCACCTACATTTAAATTTTTTACTAGAAACTATGCAAGGTATCCATAAATTAATATAATAGTAAATATTAGTTACTGCACACCCTGTATAATTTCTAATAAAAACTTAAATGTAGGTGGTTATATACCTAATTTTCAAGCAATCTAACATAATATAAAAAGTGAAGCGTAAGTAGGGTGAAATATATTAAAATTTGGTTATTGTCATGATTTTTTTCCAAATATCCTAAAAACGTTTTATTTTTTGGTATAGGGATCGCTTTTAAAATTTACATTACTTTTACTCCTACAATCAAAAAATTAATTATATACAGGATGTTTTATTAAAAAAGTTTAATATTAATCTTTTTTCTGGAGCACCCTGAACAATTTTAACATCGGAGACGCAGCTAACACTTACAACGATTCATGTACAACCCTCCTGCAGCATTTTACAAGTTATAAACTGAGAAGAAATATCTGACAAAATTTTGCATCTGGCTTACGTCTAACAGATTTTTTTTTAATTTGTAACATCCAGTAGTTTAAAAACGAAAACGCTTATATAGGTCTTTTTCTTATTTTTATATTGTACAATTAGCCTTTAAAGTTTGCTTGTAGAGTTACTGGACACCCTGTATAAAGTAAGACAAAATTTTTAAAACTTGAGAAATTTTTGACTTTTAACAAAAAAATTATAAAACACTTTCATCGTGTATTCCTGCCTTTAGATCACAATCTTACAATTTTTCGGCGGTTACAGGATCCTACAAAATAAATTTTGCTTTTTAAAATTTTACTGGCCAGAACTATGTACATAACTTACTAGGTATCCAATTAAACATCTTTTAAATTACAATGCTAAGGTTGCATTTTGAACACCTTTCTTATACAAACAAATGGTAATTTATTTTTGGTAATGTTTTAATGTAAATTATTTAATTAAGTTTCTCTGTTAACTAACTAAGGTTAGAAATTTATAAACTTGACTTTTGTTCCCGCTGCCGTTGCAAAAAGAATATTATTTGACTCTTGCTTCTAAAGGTATTTATCTTTAATACAATTATTTAAGGACAGAAGTTTGTTTTATTCTTTTATTCATTAAATTATTAATATAATTAGCGAAAATAAAATAGTTTCAAGGATTATCTGGTGAGCTTACTAACTCATGAAAAATATTTAAGTTTATTTTTGATAATAGTTAATTAGCACATTTTTTTTTTGTTACCTAAAAATTTAATAATTCTGTATTTTGAGTTTGCGGATTATCGTGTTATTACAATAAGCCCTTCAATTAATGTCCCAATATAGCTATCGTCAATTCTGCTAAATTGAACTCATTCGTTCGCTGAACGTATTCGTTCCGGGAGCGTATAACCTTCATCTGTTTTTTTTAACGAACGAATAACCTTCACTTGTTTTTAAAACAGGCGGTCATAAAACAGAAATCTGTATTACCATCTGACATCTGACAAAATTCAAAGTCATAACATAACCTAAAATTCCTTTAATGTGAAATTAAAGTTGAAAAAATCAGTTAACTAAGCTATTAAAAACAAAGTATACACTTTAATTGAAATACAAGAAGCAAATAAATAATTAACATTGTCCTCCGCAGCCAGAATAATCATTTGTAAGCAAAATAGTTTCTAAATCACATAACCTATAACCAAAAAGGGTTCGTGAAGCCGTCTCCTGCAGCTCCGTCGGCGCAAAAGCGAAAAAAGTGCGTGAAAGCGTTAGCCTGAAGCTCATTTGGAGTAAAATGAATATGTGAGTTGTCAAAATATAGATTGAAAAGAAAAACTATCAAAAATTACTTATTGCTTTGGAAAAGTAACTAACAAGTTGTGCATATAACTTTTTACCATCTTCCATTTATACTTTCTAAAGAAGGCCTTTATTGAGTGTTAGGTACTTGTACGGAATGTTAGATTAGGACAAAGACTGGAAATGGAGATTAGCAAACTACATTAAAATATCACTTAAGGTAAGTAAACTAAAGTAAACTCATACCTATTTAGAAAAAAACATTTATGGTAAATTTCTTTTTAGTTCAAAAAGGTAATATTTTAAAAATATTTGTCTTATTTATGCAAATTGGGTAATCGTCTCGAAAGTTGGAGCAACCCCCATTTTGACCAAATTTGATATACAGGGCACAGAACTAATAAAAAAGGGGCTGGTTATTTTTTTTTGCTGCTTAATTAAATAGTATGTTCTAATTTACTGTTATATTAAGAATTTTGTGCAAAAAGACAGGGGAATATAGTGAGAATAGGAATGTTTTTGATATTGGGCAAAATCATAGTTGCTCCCTTTCAAGAGAATTACTATAAATTGTCAGTACATATCGGTAATTATTATTAGTTGAAATAAATAGGTACCCAAAGATAGCAAAACACATTTGTTACCTGCATGATTTTAAACAAAGAGTACCTAAATTATCAAAACCTTTTATTGCTAGTTGTTTTCTTTTTCATTTAATAATAATAATTTTATTTGTAGGACTCTAGAAGACTATGAATATCCCTTAGGACCATTCAGAAGACAAAATTGCATAATAGTTCAAGAATCATATCAAATGATCGATAATAATCAAAATAATAATGCCCAACATGACTCACACATAAATTACCAAGCTTTTGTAATTTGAGATGTTTTACTTATAGGTATTTTTAGTTTGAAGATATTTTAAATAAAACCTATTTTTTTCCTTTAATTTTATTTTAAATACAATAAAATACCACTGACTTTAGTTCAACTAGATTTTATTCGCATTTTTGGTTACAAAAAAAGCTTACAAAAACCATTTTTTCATAAGCAAATATTATTTTTTCTAAATGATTTTGGTGTTACCTAAATAATGGAAATTATCTTATAAAGTTTAAAAATGAATTGAAGATATGCTCTTTATTGGTTAGGCGGATTCATTTATTGAATGTTTTATTTTTGTTGGGTACACGCCTTGAAAGAATGGGACTGCTTCGGTCCTGGTCCCGGGGTATACGAGCTGACCCTGTTCAGCCCTATTAACCCCTATGAACTGACGGCTGGTCCTCTAAAACAAAAAAAAAGAAAAACCCCCTAAAAACCCAAAAATTCTAATTAAAAACGACGTTTTGGTGGCAAGTCTGCCACCGTTATCAAGTTAGAAATAAAGTTAAGAAATAAAAATATAACTAATATTTAAATTAGAAATAAGTAAAATGTTAGGCTTTCTAATATCGAAAACTGAAAATAGTTTGACATATTTATGTGTCATGAGTGACATAAGTAACTGAGGTATTTATTATTTATTTATTATACTTTGAGTATTTTAGCAAAAGAAACTTGTTCTAAAAACGCATAATCAAAGAAAGTGCGTATATATTATTAAATAAAGATAATTGTGTAGCAACAATTTCAATTGATTTAAATAACACTTGGTTGCCTTTGCTTGATACTTCAGGTATCTTTAGAAACACTAAAAATCAACTAACTCATCACCTTTTTGTCTTACAAATAATAAATATACCAGTTACTTTTGTCACTCATGACACATATGTCAAACTATTTTCAGATTTTCAGTTTGCGATATTAAAAAGCCTAAAATTTTAATCATTTCTAATTGAAATATTAGTTTATTTTTAATTTTTGTTTTTTAACTTTATTTTTAACTTGAAAAAGGTGACGGACTTGCCACCGAAACTTCGTTTTTAATTAGAGTTTTTTGGGTCTTCAGGGGTTTTTCTTTTATGTTGTTTCAGGCGACCGGCCAGTTCATAGGGGTCAATAGGGCTAAACAGAATCAGCTCGTATACCCCAAGACCAGGATTAAAGCGGTCCCATTCTTCCAACAAAAATACCCTCCATTAGAAATGAATGTTATGCTATTTGAATTTTTGCGCTTCCCATATTTTACCATACCATATTTTTTTTCGTTAGTTAATCAATGTTCGCCCCTTTGCAACAAGTTTATACGTTTAGGTTAAAAATCATCCTGTTCAATATAAAATAAATATGATAGACAAATGCAGCCAGCTTTAATGCCACTTGTCAAACAAGAAGGTTTTACAAAGGACTGTAGCATTTGTTTAAGTTATTTACTTAATAAAGTAAACTTTTAAGAATAGAAAACAGTATTATTGAACAATTGCAGTTTAATTATATTATTACTTTATTCAAAATTATTTAAAGTATGTCTGGTACTCCAATAGCCTATATCCATAAAACATAAACTTCTAACAATTAAATGAGGTCATCTTTCAGATCCATACATTAAGAAAAATAGCTAGTTATTGAGAAAAATATGTGTAAGTGTGTTCAAAATTGCTGTAAAATCAAGATGGCGATGATTTCGATAATTGAACAATAATTTTGCGTTTGTTAAAATTGTTATGGACAACATTATTTAAAACCAATTTTAATAAGGGTGTGTCTAAATATTATAATAAAGGAAATTAATAAACTTGCAACTAACTTTCAATGCAATGATTCCGTATGTAAATTAAACCTTGGTTCTACTAAAATGGATTTAATTTATTAAAAATAAAATACAAAAAAGGTTTGGTAGTAATTACTAGCCTAATTAACTTGATTCTGTCAGAAATGAAGTGCATAATAAAATGAACTGTTTTTTTTTAATTTAAATTATGTTAAGTAACCTTGCACACGTGGGTGATTTATAGTCTATATTAAGCGAACAACCTTTTTCTGGGATATGTAATAAAACACATATTTATTAAACTTACTTTTTCTTATGATAAATAATTAAAAAAAAAAGTTTCAAATTTGTTACTAACTTGAATACTCTGCAAACCGTGACTGATAATCGACAAAGCCGCTATACATGGTGTCTCTATAAGGTCTGTTCAAAATGCCACCACAATTTCCTTTGACCAACATACGATGAGCTACCCAATTTACCTTTGTCCACAAATTGATCGTTTACAAGATACAGAGTGTCAAAGTTGTTATTTTATTTTAGGTATTTTTAAATATTTTACTTATTATAAAACATTTGTTTACAAACTTCAGTATTAAGACGTTTTTTAGGGTGGCGAATCGAATATGTTACCGTTTTTGTTGTAAAAGGTAGAGGAAAGTCACCTGCAGTTTATTGCTTAGGTCAACAGACATATTTTTTTTTGCCTCTGTATAGTAAAATTTAAATAAACAATTTTTCCCCACATTTTTTGCACCTAAAGGTATACTTTATAGATTTCGTTACGAGCAACCGTTTTTAACTATTTCAGATTAAACATTTTATTTCATACAAAAGTTTGCCATTGCATTCATTCACGCTTTATCTGAGGCCACCTGCCACCTGGTAGTGTCCAAAAGTCTGTACAAAATGATACCACAAATTTTGGGCTAAAATACAACAATCTAATGTAATTTATCTTAGTCAAAAGGTCGCTGCTTTGCAAGATCTTCGGGGTGTCAAATTTTCCAGTTGGCATAAGAAAATTGTAGTGCCAATTTGCATCAACCTTTAGAAAAACCCGTGTGGCCTAAGTAAAGCGTAAAGGGATGAGAACGATTTTTATGTGAAATTAAACGTTAAATCTAAAATATCTCTAAAACGGTTGCACAAAGCGATATTTACCAGGTATACTTTTTTGTGCAAAAAATGTGGAAAAAGAACAATTATCTACTACAATTATAATATACCGAGGCCAAAAAAGGAATGACACTTTGAACAAAAGCAAAATGCTGCAAATGAACCGCCTA
>JACEGR010008523.1:0-35892 GCA_014170235.1 Listronotus bonariensis | reverse complement strand
AAAATGCTTTGCGAAATGGAAAATGGTGAAGTTCCTGCGGAAATTTTGGAAAAGCTGCGGTAGCGACATGCAGTTTAATTCCAGAGAAGTCAAACTAACGTACAATAAAGAATTTGAAGATTTTGAAGCATGGAGGAAAAGGCGAGGAGTTGGTACTATAAATGAAGATGTTATTATGGCTTACTTTCTGTTTTTATCGAAAAAAGTTGCTCCCTCATCAATGTGGACCAAGTATTCAATGATAAAAACGACCTTAAAAGTATATAAGAACGTGGATATAGGGAGGTATGGAAAAGTTGTCGCTTATTTGAAGAGCAATTCAAGAAATTTCAAACCGAAAAAGGCAAAAATTCTGGAGAGGCAATACATCGAAAAATTTTTTGGCTGAGGCACCTGACGACGAGCACTTAATGTCAAAGGTATGAATTTACTTTAGTTTCTGGTATTAAATATTTATCTGTTCGGATTTTTATAGGTTGCATTGATATTGGGAATCGCTGGTGCATGCCGTTGTGACGAACTAACTCGCTTAAGTATTGAAGATATAGTAGATAAAGGCCAGTACATATATGTTTCTATACCTGATACCAAGACGAACAAATCGAGAAGCTTTACAATTTTAAAAGAAGGATTTTTGGTAAATGTGCTTGAATTATTTAGAAAATATGTGTCCCTAAGGCCAGAGAACACGCCTCACAAAAGATTTTTTGTCAACTTTCAAAAAGGCAAATGCACTAGGCAATGCGTGGGAATAAATAAAATTTCGAAAATTCCGAGAGTAGTTGCTCATTATTTGCAACTACCTGATGAAATCTTATATAGTGGTCATAGCATGCGGCGTTCTTCAGCGACACTTCTAGTCAACGCTGGGGCCGATATCACCAACCTTAAACGCCATGGCGGGTGGAAGTCTTCTACCGTGGCAGAAGGATATTTAGAAGATTGCATCTCTAACAAGTTTGAGATTGCAAGACGAATACAGGGTGAAGAGCGCACCAAGGCAAGTACTAGTGCTGAAAGACTTCCTGAAGAACACTCCGCACAATGTAACGTTGTCCAAGATAAATCTAATATAACAATTACTGTTAATATAAACACGAATAAATTGTAGTATAATATATTAGTTGTTTTATGTTATTTTTTTAATTGTGAAATGTTGGAAGTAATAAAGAATTAGTATAAGTCACTAGTGAGCTAAAGGGTACTTTAGCTCACTAGTGACTTATAGTACACTTTATATCCTCAAAAATCTGATCAATTATGTAGATATTATATGGTTCTTAAAGGTTAAAAGACAAAAATATTTTTACTTATAATTAATCCTCAAAATTGCTAAGTAATACCACTTTTTCAAAGAAATTTCTGTGTGACAAGTTATACCCCCAGAATACTTTTTTATATCTTCACTGCACTCCAGCCACCAACCCCCAATCTTTAAAATAAATAATTAGAAATAACGATTTATTTCCTCTAAGAACTTTTACGGTTATGAAACCACAGAAGTTTTTAACATAAATTAAACTTTTTAATTGCCAATTTGAGTTTGTTGATTAAATTTACATCACTGAATGTTTTAATTTAATTACTAATAAAGTTATAGAAGTCATGAAAATTTTCTTTGACGAAACAAGAGTAGGTACCTGAAGCAATTTTATTTGTTAATATTTATATTTAGATTTTCTTTAATTAATTATTTATATTTATTTAATTTGGTTTCATTTTATTTCTTTTATTCAACTAGCCACTAATATTCCTTTCTGATGTCACAGTACAATAACATTTAATAGAGCATTCATTTACGAAATGTGCATGATTTGGATGCTGTGAGGAAATGATCCATGATCGCCGTGTTAAAAATTAAAAGTATGTCTCTATAGTTCATACCTTTTCCAAGTGCAAGAGAGAGTAATAAATCATTTAATTTTATGGCAATTCGCTTTCTGTGTTAGTCCGAGTATAAATATTTTTCTTCAATTCTACCTGTAATGTACTGATAAGGCATTATAATTTTAGGCCGGCAGACTCCGTTCTAATATTCGTCAACCTCTTGGGTTAAATACAAAGGAATAACAGATGTTTACCTGTATTTACGTGGGAATAATGTGATAAAAACCTTGACAGTGGCGGTGCGCTTGAGTTTATTTTTGGGAACTTACCCTTTTAAACAGTTTAGGTAAAATGAAAATCTTGTTTCTTTTATATGTGTAAAAAAATTATTTTAAAATTTATAGTATATCAATATTGTACAGTTGGTATAATTATAGTTAATAATAACCATTTTAATAATACACATTAAAAATGCATAGTCAAAAAATAATTATTTAAAATATAATCTATACCTAATTAAATATGCTACATAATCTACATCTAGTTATTCACATTCTTCCATATCTGACATACTATCACTACTTGAGTCATATATGAGTCTACTTGTATAATAATTAGAGGTTCAACAGTTGTATCTACTATTATATCCAAAGACCACATTTTATTTTCTACTTCTAATACATGTTCGACACATTTTTTCCAGTTTTCTGGGGAAGCATTAGATATGGCAATTTGAAATAGTTGTTTTTATATCTACTAGTTTAAACGTAGTATTATTTCTGGCTACTTCACCTTTCACTTGTGCCCATCGCTTTTTGGTGGAATTATACCTCCCTCTTTTCTTGTTTAAAAATTCTGTAAATTGTCGCTTTTTCCACCCCAGTCATCAACGCACATTTTTGAACACAATCGTCCACACTTAAATTAGAGTTTTGATCATTTCTAATACAGGGTGCGGCAGAATGGACTCCCACATTTCATCAGGCTAGAACATCGGTAATGGGAGTTGGACATTGGTGGGGATGGGTCACATTCGCTCTGGGCGATTGATAAGGTTTGTTACTAGGCGCTATGTCTTGGTCTGGTGACCGTCAACGTGGATTTGTTGTAGAGCTATTATTCAAAAATGACGAATGTCTGCGGCGAAGCCAGAAATGAGTATTTTATTGTACGCGCTTCCTGCCTCCGAATGCCTCTGTTCCAGACCGGAAAACAATTTTTAAATGCCTGGTTGCTAACTTAAGGGCAACTGGTTCTTGACTTTCTAAATCAAGACAGCGATCCGAGATGAAAGGCTTTGCTTTTTGCCATTCCTCAAGACCCATGGTGATAAAAGTGATGCGCGTGGAACTTCTCTAGGAAACGCTCTTCCGCATGCGCGGAATAAGCCGCTAAACGGCCGTCGCTTACATCAGATATAATTTTGAAAACATAGTTAAAAAAGAAAACCTTAAAGTGTGCTCTTTATTGAAAGTAATAAAAGTTTGGCTTCCGCATATTTTATAGCAGACTCTTTTTTGTTTGCTACCCAAATGTGGGAGTCCATTCTGCCTGCATCCTGTATAATCGAATACGTTTTTAACAATCTGCTTTTCAGTTAAATGGCCGAGACATGGCGCGTTTCTGCGGAGAAGCCATTTTTACAATACTGTAATACTTTGAACAATACTCTAACAATTTATAACCACTCAGTTGCACATACGGAAAGATACTAAAATATATATAAAATTTTATAATCCTTATTTAACGCAATTCGGTGTATTTCTACCTGTTCTTTGCACAGAGACTGGTGCGCCTATGGTTTACAACCTTCTAACCGTCCCGAGACATTTTTATTGCTATCTCTTGCAAAAAAAATAACCCTGTTCAGCCCTATTGACCCCTATGAACTGGCCGGTCAGCCTGAAACAAAATAAAGAAAACCCCCAAAAAACCCAAAAAATTCTAATTAAAAACGACGTTTCGGTGGCAAGTCTGCCACCGTTGTCAAGTTAAAATTAAGTTAAAAATAAAATAAATTAACTAATATTTAAATTAAAATGATTAAAATTTTAGATTATTTTTGTATCGCAAACTGAAAATAGTTTGACATATGTGTCATGAGTGACATAAGTAACTGGTGTATTTATTATTTGTAAGACAAAAAGGTAATGAGTTAGTTGATTTTTAGTTTTCCTGAAGATACTTCAGTATCGAGCAAAGGCAACCAAGTGTTATTTAAATTAACTGAAATTGATGCTACACAATTATCTTTATTTAATAATATATACAGCACTTCTCTTTGATTTTGCGTTATAAAATACCTTATGAATGCAATAAGTTTCCTATAGGCGAAAACTTGCTAGACCATTAGCCAAACGCATAATAAGAACACAGATCATACATTAAAAACACAGAATTTCATAAATCAAAATCTGCCAACACGCATTTGATAACAATGCGTAGAATAAACTGGGATGCTTCTGAGTATTTAAGCAAAGGGAAACTTGTTCTAAAACGCAAAATCAAAGAAAGTGCGTATATATATATTAAATAAAGATAATTGTGTAGCATCAATTTCAGTTAATTTAAATAACACTTGGTTGCCTTGCTCGATACTGAAGTATCTTCAGGAAAACTGAAAATCAACTAACTCATTACCTTTTTGTCTTACAAATAATAAATACACCAGTTACTTATGTCACTCATGACACATATGTCAAACTATTTTCAGTTTGCGATACAAAAATACTCTAAAATTTTAATCATTTTTAATTTAAATATTAGTTAATATTTTATTTTTTAACTTAATTTTATTAACTTGACAACGGCGCGGCGGCAGACTTGCCACCGAAACGTCGTTTTTTAATTAGAATTTTTGGGTTTTTGGAGTTTTTTTTATTTTATTTCAGGCGACCGGCCAGTTCATAGGGGTCAATGTGGGCTGAAACGGGTCAGCTCGTATACCCTGGACCACGACCGCAGCGGTCCCGTTCTTTCCAGGCGTGTGCCCAACAAGAGAGACCATCCAATACTCCACTGTTATTAAAAATATACATGTGGAAAAACTTTCCCAAGTTCAATACTAAAATTATGTTTGGTTGTGCTTCGCCACAAAAAATGAAAGGAGGACATTTCTTAGACATATGTTTATATGAAGTTTTTTTATATTTTCTGTTGTAGAATCGCCCCGTAAAGTTTGTCGGTTGAGTTACTGACAATCCTGTATGTATGTAGGTAATTTGATTGAAATTGATGAAAACTTTGATGTCTATTGGTGCCTAAACGGTGAGGTTTATCGACTTTAATAAAGAGTACCTTATTTTTTAAGTTTTTTATTGTCTATAAAATGGCGCCCCCAGCTTATGATATCTGTCAAAATAAAAGTTATATGATGTAAATAAATTTAAGTTTTAGGTAAAGTGCCTCTGGCGGTATTTAAAAAAGTACTTTTGTCTTAAAATTTTAGAATCTGCAAAGCTCGATTTGTGTGCCAAATATCAACTGGATTGGTTAAAAATAAATGCAATATGGCGTAAGTAGCGAAAGTAAGTTCTGTACAAAGTCCAAATATATATGAGATCTAAAGTAGGTTGGAATTTGAACGTAGCCAGTTTTTATTACATCAGTCATTTTATAAAGCTATTCAGCTCTTATTTAAATATATGACCAGCTGTGTAAGGGGCCCCTAGGCAAATGCAACTCCAAGGTCCCCCTGATCAGTATTCAATTAGAAATAATTCTTCCCCCGAAAAAAAAAGGAGGTATTTTCGTTAAAAAAAAAAAAGGATGCTCTTGTTTCATATTCCTCATCAAGGAAAGGATACAAATATTTGAATGTACTGGAAACATTTGGCAATTTTCTGGAGACTCCGCGGCAAACTTCACTTCTGACGGAAATTTGGTATACAGGGGTTTTCTTGATGCGTTGATCACGAATCTCAAAAGAATTTTTTGGCGGAAACGTTTCGTTCCTGAGATATTCATCATCAGACCTGAAATTTAAACTAATCCTGTTTTCGAATATTCCCCTCTTTTGCACACAATTTGATTTAAAAGCAGAATGGCACTATTTGATTTTTTCTAAAACCTTGTTTTTTACGTATTTACATTATTTTTGCATTAAATTGCGTAGCTATACTTTGAATTCATTTCAGTCCCAATGTGCCATGAAGCCTCATGTGTATGTATGGTTGCCGCATTATCAAAGAAAAGCCACGTAATTTAATGCAAAAAAATGTAAAAAACGTAGAAAACGGGTGTTTTAAAAGGTGAAAATCAAATATTGTGGGACACTTTAGCTTTAAATCAAGAATTGTGTGCAAAAAGAAGGGGGAATATAGTGAAAATAAGCTTAGTTCAAAGTTGAAATTTGATGATGAATATTTCGAGAACAAAACGTTTTCGCCGAAAAATCTTTCAGATTCGTGATCGCGCCCCAAAACCCCCGTATACCAAATTTCGTTAAAATCGGAGTTGCCGCAGGTTTCTAGAAAATTACCAAACATTTTTCTTCTTGTGCAAGGCCCATAGTCAGTGGCGTAGCTAGGGCAGCTGAGGCCCTGGAGCAAAAAGAGTAAAAGTAGAGCTCCCAAAAATCTGAAAAGCAAAAAAGACCCCTCATTACTATTTAGTTTTTTTAACTTTTTACTTTCTTTAGTTATCTTTCATTCACACTAACAAAGACACCAATAAAAAACAGCTCCTTTCCCTTTATTTTCCATAGCATTCCTATTCAGTATTTCTGTACTTTAGTCCGAGGGCACTTTTCAACTTCAAGAGCCCCTCCTAAGCTTGGGGCCCAGGACACAGCCCAGCCCAGCCCCATAAAAGTAGCTGCACGTCACTGCCCCTAGTCCACTCTGAATATGGCTCCCGTAAAGAGTTTCATAATTTAATATAAGTATAGTAAGAACATTTTAAAAGCGCAAATTCGGTACCCTTTGAAAATAATACAAAAAAACATAAAAAGGCCGCCTGCAATCGGACTATACATTACAGATACAAAGGCGCCGCTATCCTTTACAGCGACGCGTCGATACACTATGGGATAGAAATCCATTATTTTGGCCAAAAAGCAACTTTGAAATTTTAATGGTTCATGCTGTGTATTTCAAAGTAGATACTTCAAACTACATGTACGCAAAATTATAAAAGGATATGACGACTTCTATTGGGGTAATAAGAAACTTGAAAATGTATTTTAAGTAAACATAAATATACAACATTTAATCTACTTATTTTATTATTAGCCTTGTTTACTAAAAAAGTAAAGAGTTTAAATAATAAGAGCTATTGTTGTGTTTCCGATGCAGTCTCGTGAAGTCTCGCTACTTTTGTCAAAGATTTTTTTACCTTTTTCTTTATCAGTTTTTGTACTTACAATTGCCTTCCTACTTTTTGCTACTTCTGAGTGTAAGGACAGATACAAGATTTTTTATAATTTACAAGGTTTTCCATTTTAAAATTTAATATGTTTTGTCCTACACTGTATATCCTAAAAGATAAAAGCATTCTGATGAAAGATATGGATTCTACAGAATCTACCCAACACAAACAGTGTTTTTTATTTATTTTATACGTTAAAAAATAAACAAAGTTGGGAAGATGTATCTCTATTACGCTTCTAAGAATAATTTAAAATTATTTTTCAGATTTGGATGGTCATATTTCCGAAACTAATTGAGATAGACACATCAAATGTAGTATTTTTTAAAGCATTATTAAAAGATTTTTTTGGTGGTGATATAATTATCAGGGTATTCCATTTAAAAAAATCATACCTATTGTCGTACCCTGTATATCATATGAGATAATAATCATCGGATTACTGATTAGAATACTACCGAATTAACCAAACAAGCTGACATTTTAGTTTATTTCGTACAATACAAAATAATAATGTTAAGGAGGGTGTAAATTTATAATAACATATAATAAGTTTTAGGTTTCCAAAAAGCATTTGTAATAATTTATAATATTTTTCCAGTAAAAAGCACCTTATTTTAAGTTAGATTGGTAAGTTTCAGAATTTTGACCGAAAAAATGAATTTCTATCCCATAGTGCGATGACCAGCTGCATCAACCGGCATATCATAAAAGAAATATAGCAAAGGCGGCCGCGAAGACAAGCATGCCGATTTATTTGCTTTAAACTTTTTTGTGATTTTTTTTCTTATCAAAGAGCACCGAATTTACATTTTTAAACTGTTCATACGCCTTTTCGTATTGTTAACGGCGATGTGACGCGTATTTTGGCCATGGAAATACTTTTTGCGTTACGACCTGTTAATTTAAATTATTCGATACAAATTAATTAGTTTTATTTAGTTATTATATATGCCGGGCTTCTGTAATTTTGCTCATCAAATTATGACATTATTATGATAATGGCGTCGTCATGACGTTAAATTACTGTTTTCCTCTATTAATTATATATTTGTTGCAGACTACAAGCTCACGTTTACATGGTCATCAGTATTTTTACTTTGTAATATTTTTAAGTGTGTATTTAATTGCAGGATTATGTTTTTTTTAATCCTTTGACGTAGCCATGTAAAATTTAAAAAAACTGTCAGTGTGCTATTCGTTTTTGGTTGAGACCAACAAAGTTGAGCTAAAAAATAAATATTTTTGTAACAAGTACATAAAGTGATAACATTTTTTACGAATGGGAGTTTAACAGTTTATACATGTGTTGTATACTTTATTTTCTATATGGCCGTATATAATTAATAATTTAAATGTCTTGGTTATCAGAATTAAATGATTATGATAAATTTTCAACAATGTCTTATTACTCCATAATATAAAACAAAGTTGCTTTCCGCTGTCTGTCCCTATGTATGCTTATATCTTGAAAACTACCCAACAAATTTTGATGCGGTTTTTTTAATAGATGCAGTGATTCAAGAGAAAAATATAACATACACTAATTTTTTTTACGGATCAATTTAAAAAGTATTACTTTGGGATATAAAATAAATGCATTAATAGTATATTTCTGGGTGAAATTGACAGATGAGAAATTCAAGATTTCAGCTGGGCGCCATCTTGAAAAGAAAAGTTAGATGAAAAGGATGGTCTTGTGGTACTTTAAAATTTAACTAAGTACCTAAATTGGATGGTCATATTACGGAGATCAATAAAGTTAGGTATAAACTTAAGTTTTCGGGCTATTCGGCCGTCGTTATAATTTTTGTATTCTTGACGTTTCGCCAGCGCGAGTGGTTGGCATCCTCAAAAGGTTCCTAGTAGACTACTTGCGTACTAACTACTCTGTGTCGGCGCGGACGCAGCGAGTATTTATAGGCAGCTTGGGTGAGCGGTTTTTCACCCTTTCGGGGTCATCCCATCCAGGTCCGACGACCACCCCTAGATGGTGCACTGCAGCCTGAAGGCTTATTGTACCTTGACCCCTACTCCTTCTCATTCACACACCATTCCACCTGTTCCGGTTGGTCGTGGTGCTATTTTTGTGGTTTTGATAACTGGTATCCACGTTTTATTGATCTTCATTGATTCTTCGGTTTTGTTGAAGTTGTTGGTATAACAAAACCGAAGAATCGATGAAGATCATTAAAGCGTGGATACCAGTTTTAAAACCACAAAATAGCACCACGGCAATAACAGCAACTGCGCAACGACCAACCGGAACGAGGTCCTAGCTCACCCAAGCAGCCTATAAAAACTCGCTGCGTCCGCGCCGAGACACAGTAGTACGGCATCCCAATTAGGTATTTAGGTAATTTTTAAAGTACCGCTATTTTGTATTGGGTCGCAAGTTATTGACTATATATTCTACGGTTACAAAGAACTCGTCAGGAGCTTTAAAATGATGTGCCACAAGGTACCCCTTTCTATATAAGTTTTTTTCCAAGATGGCACCCAGCCGCCATCTTTTTTATAATGCGTATGCTTATGGAATGTAAAGAGTAAATTCAGTAACTAACAGTTTTTAAGGTGAGGACCTTATAAATTTTTAGGTAGCGAACCCCCTTCCCCATGAAAAGCTACGTCCCTTTACAAACTGTCAAATATTAAATTTAGTTACACATAAACTAAAAGAATTTATGGTTAATTGATCTTTTGGTTTAGCTGCCGTCGCGTCGCGTTTATTGTTACATTGCATACATTTATATTTAAAGGAATTCTGGGAGGCAATGACACAAAACACAAATTTAATGTAGAAAAAGAGGCGTCCAGGTAATTAAAATATTTAATTTACCACTCTGTATAGTGTTCTGAAATATATATTTGCAAAAAAGTATACAGGGTGTAAGGGCGTATTCCTAAGCCAAGTTTATAAAAAAAAGTTTATACAGGGTGATTCAAAAATCGATCACGAAAATTAAGGGGGTATTTCTACTTGACAAAATAAGGGTAGAGCTTCATATAATTTTTTTTAATGATTCGTTTTCCAGTTACAAGCCGTCAAAGTTCAATTTTTATTTTGGTTTTTCGCCATTTTGCATTTATTTTTAACCAATCCAGTTGATATTTGGCACACAAATCGAGCTTTGAAAATTTTAAAATTTTAAGACAAAAGTACTTTTTTAAAATACCGCCAGAGGGCACTTTATCTAAAACTTAAAAATTATTTACATCATAACTTTTTATTTTGACAGATATCCGTAGAAGCTAGGGGCGCCATTTTATAGACAATCAAAAACTTAAAAAATAAGGTACTCTTTATTAAAGTCGATAAACCTCACCGTTTAGGCACCAATAGACATCAAAGTATTTATCAATTTCAATCAAATTACCTATATACATACAGGGTGTCCAGTAAATCAACCGACAAACTTAACCAAACGATTCTACAACAAAAAATAAGATTATTTTATATAAACATATGTCCTAAACGTCTTATTTTTAAATTAAAAAAAAAAGTTTTTCTTTTTTTTTAACACACCGTCGTTCAAGAACTAAGACGTATAGGACATATGTTTATATGAAGTTTTTTCTTATTTTCTGTTGTAAAATCGCCCTGTAAAGTTAGTCGGTTGAGTTACTGGACACCCTGTATGTACGTAGATAATTTGAAATTAATGAAAACTTTGATGTCTATTGGTGCCTAAACGGTGAGGTTTATCGACTTTAATAAGGAGTACCTTATTTTTAACTTTTGATTGTCTATAAGATGGTGCCCGAAGCTTTGCGATATCTGTCAAAAATAAAAAGTTATGATATAAGTACATTTTAAGTTTCAGGTAAAGTGCCCTCTGGCTGTATGTAAAAAAGTACTTTTGTCTTAAAATTTTAGAATCTGCAAAGCTCGATTTGTGTGCCAAATATCAACTGGATTGGTTAAAAATAAATGCAATATGGCGAAAAAACAAAATAAAAATTGAACTTTGACGGCTTGTAACTCGAAAACGAATGACATTTTGAAAACAAATTTATATGAAGCTCTACCCTTATTTTGTCAAGTAGAATTACCCTCTTAAGTTTTGTGATTGATTTTGAATCACCCTATATTTTAGAGAAATATGCTATTAGTGATGAGAATGGCTTAAATATGCAAATATGCAATTAAATATAATCCAGTACCTATAGTTATTGAAAATAAATATCAAGAAAAAAAAATGGGCAACAAAATAAATTAAAATTATTTAGGTGTCTGGCCATTAACCTGTCAACACAAAGAGGAAACATACCTTATAAGGTTTAGATTTTAATGAGGTGGGTGGTATCCGGACATACATATTATGATGTTACGATGAATCGTTTTGGTGTACACGTACATAATATGTGAACGCTATGGGCCATTAAAATTCAAGATAACACCCAATGCATACCCATAGTTCAAACGCAAAAGTTATAAAATTTAAATAACATTGTTGACTAAATTTTGAGTATGATTTATTTTTAAAAAATGGTAATGAAAGCCATTTTTAATGGTTGGTACTCACAAAAAAGCTATAATGGGAAATATCTATTTAACAAACACGCACACAGAAAAAAAATGTCTTGTTTTAAGCAATTACAAGGTTTCAAAAATGTGCATTCTTTTTGAATAGTTGTGCTTTTAAACCAAGATTTATTTCTTACTTATAAAATAATAGTGGTTCTTAAACTGGGGGAAAAAATACTTTAATTTATGTCTTTAATGTAAAAGAAATTTTATCTTTAAATTAAAATATCCTTAGTATTATTTTCAGAATATCAAAATCAAAAAAGATTTATGATTTAAGCTCTTTAATATCTTAAATATAAGTTTTAAGATTTTAAACAAAAGAAATATTAAATGTTTCTATCAAAATATTAATGAATTTTCTTTAAAATAATAGGTTCTTATTTTAAGAACCTATACCAAAATCGTTAACCTTTATGTCAAAGAGCCTGTTTCTTTAATATAAGTATTCACTGAATTATGCTTTTTAGTACGGTATCAACGGTACGATTATATCCTACCGTCGAACAACGAAAGTTTTTTTTATAAGATACACTTGTTATTCATATTATTCAACTTGGAGCCGGGACAGCCAGTTTGATAAGTCCTATGAGATTCAGCAAAACGCATCATCGATGGAGAAGAGAGGTCTCGATGAATGACATCAGACATGATAAGCAGGAATTCCTCTCTTAACTATCAAAAAGAGAACTAATTGTTTATTTAATATAATTATCTTAATTGAATTAAATTTTATTTCAGTCTGTGGTATTTACTATCTTGTCTTAAAGAAAGAATCTCTCGGTGGAAAGGCACTCGATGTTTTTAACAGAATACATCGTTCTTTAATGTAGACCCATTGGGGTCACTAAATAAAATAAGGTTATTTTTATTACAAAAGCGCCTTCTTTTGAATTTAGTACGCAAATCTGAAAACATATTTTTTTCTGTTTGAGATCCGATTTCTTTAACACATATGAAAGTCACAATTCTCTCAAATTAAATTTAAGGCTTTTGTTTTAAGATATCATTTTTTTCAGTGCGGCTAATATTAAGGGCGATTTATGATTGATAATTGAAATTAAGCTTGCGACGTTGTTAAAAAGCCCTCAACGGCATAATTTTAAAGTAGTATAAGAGCCCATGACAATTGATGATCAAGTTTTTCTTGTTGTTGTGGCAGGTAATAACGTGTTTTTTAAATAATGTTTATAATTTATTGAATAAATGCAGTAAAAAACACAAGAAGAATTAGTTTACAATTTGTGCTAAGTTTTTTGGTGGTTGTCATCATAGATTCCGTAAATAATTCTGCCATGAAGCAAAAGGTGCAATGTCAGATTTGTTATGCCTGCAGTTTAAGTTTAAATATTCAAAAACTTACGTTTTGTCACTTTATATAAAATTTCGCGGAACGTTAGCTGGTAACTACTCTTTGTATATTTAGGTTTTTAGACTATGATGCCTTATATTTTGTCTTAAATTTAATGTCTTATTTTCAAAATTACTTTTGCTTCTAGCCGAGACACAAACCCAAAATAGTATATTTTTGTAAATATGGTAAATATTTTCGACACTTTTGATCTAGATACCCCAAAGAGAATAGACAAGGATAGAGGATCAATCGCCGTTTCGAAAAGTGGCACAATTTGAAGAAAGGGTCTGCGGGATGTGTGAAATGTGGTTAATACTGAAATTTATTAATAATTTAATGACTAAATATTGGTAATTTAGTGCTAATGGTGTATTAAAATCTATTTGGTAGAAGTCTATTTTTTTCTTAAATTGGAATAGGTTAATGTGGAAAAATATATATAGATTTTAGGGAAATAAGAACTAAAAATGAAAATCTAAATAGACTTATTTCTGTAAAACTAAACTTTTATTGTGAAATTACATATTTAGCATAAAGAATGGTTGTAAAATGTAAAAGAAGTGTATAATTTCAAGAAATATATGAAAATAACACGCTTAAACTTACCAACCAACTAAATTATAGATTTATTTTGATCTTATTTAGTTGAAAGGTATTATAGTGTATAAGTTAATATTACTTATACTAAGAAAAGCGTAGTAGGATTTCAGTTTCCATAGGACAATGTGTTTGGTCCATTTTATTCGATATCTACATACTTGTTTTTTAGGTATGAGGAAGCAGATAAGATTGTAGGTTTTAATTAACAATGACTGGATACTAACTTATTTTGAAAAAAATACTTTTGTAAAGGAAGCTAAAAATGCTCGGTATTGCAGAAAAATAATCTTAATCCTAAAAATCTTTTTTCCACAAATTTTCGATATTGACAAAAATAAGTGTACTTCCCTCTTAAGAAAAATTCATAATTTTTAAGATATTTCATATACCTACCACCGAAAACAATTAATATGGGATGGTTGAATTTTTTCGTAAAATTAATAATAGTTTGCCTTATGGTACGAACTTAAGTAGACACACTCTAATCTTGGTTTGTACCTCAACTGGGTCAGTTATTTAGTGTTTAGGCCTTTTTATTTTTTCGTTTTAGTATAATTTTTATCACTATTAATACTTTTAAACTTGTCATTTGTCTGTCTTACAGTTCAAGAAAAATTTTAAATATGGAGTGACGCACACAGACAATAGAGGATCTATTGGTTCATTGTGTTTTTACCTACAGCAAGATATTCTTTAAACATATTTTGTATATAATATTTTGTTAAAAAAATTAATCTTACATAAAGTGTTAATTTGTTTTTATTCATAAAAAAACGTAAATAATTTAAAAAATATTTTATTTAAAAAAACCAATAAATGTACACAAATGTTGTTTCAATAATTTATATTTATAACGCAGGTCAGACGTAAAATTAAACCGAATAAAACACAAAACAAATAAGCAGCCACAACAATCACAAAACATCAGCCATATTGAACATATTGAAAGTCAAGAGTTTTGACATTTATAACAGCCAATAGCAAGCCGAAAAAAGAACCTCTCATGCGCATGACGAGTAATCCCGCTGTGTTAAGTTAACCATCAAACCGGTTAAAGTTCGAAAGATATATTGCTTATAGTATTGATTCAGATACAAAAATGTTACGTAAAAAGTGCGTACTGAAACAAAAAAATTATAAATAAATCCATACGTTTAACCAAGCACTTGCTTTTTAACAACTGTAAGCAAGAATAAAATAAAACTTTGACGAGCTCTTTCGGTCGCTGAACACAATCACAAGTCGCAGGTATGTGCCATTTTTTAATTGGTGGGGGTAAATCAACTGTTTCTCTCCCTTGTCCATTCTCTTTGAGATACCCATTTTTATCAGCCGAATTACAACACTGCTGCTCCTTAATTTGAATTGCCAATAGTGGCCATTTAATTTTAATCAAATTAACCTATTAGCAAACTAAGCAATTGCTTAGGGCAGGAGTTTCCAAACTTATTGGTAGTGGGACGCCATTGGAAACTTGCTATTGTTTTACGACGTCCTTACCTCAGATGAAAGTTTCTTATTGCAAGAAAAAAAAATATATTGAAAAGCAAAAAAAAGGTTTTCAGTAAAGTAGTTCATTATTTATTTTATTTTTTAAATTAAAAAAACATAAACATAAGTGTTAACATCGTTAGATATGTCATTGGAACTAAGACGTCAATTATTATGCTTGCTTGCTTGTTTATGGCTTTCATGCTAGTGAATCGCCAGCTCTCTCCCTTCCGAGCGTATAAGCGATGTCTCTTATAAGTTTTCCAGGACTTTGTCGTTGGAACTTCTGGATAGTCGAGCTTTGTAGCTCCCAGAAGTTCCTAGCACATGTCAATAACAAAGCTATGAAATGCATAAATTGCGGCCATCTTCCCAAGAGCTGCTACTGGTATCGCGCATAACCGGTTTCTTTCAGTACTGACGTCACCCGCAGCGCCCGCCTCCATTCTCCGCCATTGAATAATACCTCGTGCAGTACGCCAAACAGAAAAACATCAGTTTATAGGAATCTTCACTCACAGCGCCTAGCTCCAGAAAAAAGATGCCTTTTCAATTTAGCAGTGAGTTTCCTATCTTTCTCGGGGCACCAGAACATCTTCTACATCCTCCATGCACGAATCCACGTAAGAGCCCGGTATGAGCTCCTTCCAACATCTAATCACTACCGAGAACGAACGGAAACTGACGTCAATTATTATAAATTAACTCCTTTGTCTTAACCTAAAAAAGTTTAAGAGCAAAAAAAGCCTTTTTATTTCCTTTTTTCCTTATATTTGAGACAAAATTTATATAGATCTTTTTTAATTGTTGATCTCACATTGTCCCATCAACACGCGACGCACCGTTTGAGAAGCTCTGGCTTAGGGCATCACGTTATGGGGGCACCATAAACAGCACAAAAAATCATATCGGCTACACTTGAACGACGAGGCAAAATAGCCATTTATATATAAAGGGCGTGACTAGGACTATAATGCCCTGAAGGTCGAAATAGGCCGAGGGCTAGATTTCGACCTGATGGGCATTATAGTCCAGTAAAGCCCGTGGTGCATACAATGCTTTATGTTTTACCCAAAAAGAGTTTTTCAATGACTAATTACATTATTTATTCGCAATATAAAAAATAAGTTGCACCTGTACCTGTATACGTAAGTAGATAATGACTGGTGTTAAGTTTGACTTTGATGTTTCTATCAGTTAGTCAGTTGGCATTTTTATTTAACGATTTGCTCAAAATGGAAGAAATTCCACAAAATATAAGAGAATAGGCCATAAAAGCGACCGAAAATCTTTTGCCAGGTAAATCAAGGCAACAGTATGATCGGGAGTATGGCATATTTGGTATTTGGAAAGATGCGAACGCAATTCTTCAAATAACTGAAACCGTTTTAATGGCATATTTTCAGGAACTGGTAAGTTATTGATTTTATTTTAATACATATGTTTAACAAACTTTATTATTTTTAGTCGGAAAAATACAGTCCGAACTCTCTCTGGACCAAGTATTCCACCCTAAGGTCTACGTTGATGGTCTATGAAAATATAGACATTTCGCAATACCATCGTCTCATATCTTTTTAAAAGTTAAGTCGAAAGGATACGTCCCGAAGAAGTCTAAAGTTTTGGAAGGAGAACAAATATTAAAAATTTATTAAGAAGGCTCCTGATGATATCTACTTGGTACACAAAGTCATATTGGTAATGGGTGTTTTTGGAGGTTTAAGACGAGATGAGTTGGTCAAAATGACTATTGATGACATTGAAGATAGAGGAACAGTCTTGGTTATAAAGGTACCAGAAACTAAAACTTCAACTTCAAAAGTTTTACTATCATTGAAGAAGATTTAGGCGCTTTAAATTTAATAAAAAAGTACACAACATTAAGACCAGCTGGAATAAAGGAGCGAAGATTCTTTCTTACCTATGGAAAGGGTCGATGTACAGTACAACCCATTGGAAAAAATACCATAGGAAGCGTCCCACCATTGATGGCAAAATTTTTAAAATTGGATAATGCAGAAGCTTACACCAGGCACTGTTTGCGTCGCACATCGTCAACTTTACTTGTTGAGGCAGGTGCTTTGTTTGAAACGCTAAAACAACATGGGAAATGGAAAAGCTCTTCAGTAGCTGAAGGATATATAGAAGAAAGTATTTCATCCAAAAACAAAGTAGCCAAAATGATTGCCAATTCAGTTAATTCCGAGGTTAATTCCGTATCGACTATTGAAAATTCTTTAATGGACTGTTCTTCTATACAAAATAGCGTTAGTGCTACCACCGCTGCTACCATCACAAAAACACCGACCATTCTATAGTGGGATCAGCTACATTTTCCGGGACATTTCAAAATTGTAATTTTTATTTTGGAAATAAAGTTTAATTTTTAGTATTGTTTAAAGAAAAATTATTTTTGTATAAACTTGATCTTTATTGTGAGAGAAATAAAATTAGATAAGCAATAAAAATTTCCATATTAACGCATTAGGGCATTATAAGCGGGCATTATCATAATGCCCGCTTATAATGCCCTAGGTGTGATAGCAGGTATTAGTGCTACCATAACATATTCCGTTTCTAAGGTATTACAGATCAATAATAGATGGGTAAAACATAAAATCTGTAAAATGCATTTTGTATGTTTTTTATAAACGTGAGGACCTTTTTTCCTTAAAAATCTGCTCCTCAAGAATTTTAAACGCATCAGTTTTAAGTGACTGGGGTTGCAGCTTAAGGAGTTAATAGAGGTGTTTTGAAAATAGGTCATTCATAATCCCACCGGGTTTTATAAAAATGTAGTTTTTATGTTTTAATATTTCCCAAAGTTGATTGATGAGATAAGGTTACGACATTCGCCAAATTGGCTAGCGCGGCTGTGACGACAAGTCGGGCCATTTTCGGCCATGTTTGATTTTAGGCAGATCAGTGGCGTAGAATTAAGGAGAAAACAAAAAAGAACTGTATGTTGTAAACAAAATTTATTGTATTATATTAATAGGCATAACTTAAAATAAAACCACAAATGTAGTTTAAATATTGAAAATTAAAAATTATCAAAGCGACGACAGGACGATGAGGTACCTGGCAGAGCAAAACAATTTCCATGTTCTGTAAGTCAAAAACCATGTTAAAAACTTTGTATACGGGGTGTCCGCTAATGAATGGTACATAGAAAAACCACAGATTCCTTATGCCAAAATATTAAGATTTAACGAAACATACCTAATATCCAAAAGTTCATAATAAGGAAGATACAGGGTGTCATAGTAAATATAAAAATTAAATTTATTTCGATAATTTTTCCTCCCTTTTTAAATATTTTAATAAAACTCGGTATCGAGGGGTTTTTAAAAATTAGCTTTTCAGATCGAACATTAATTTTTATATGTAGACTGGAGGGCGATAGGTACACACTATTGAAAATTCTCTAAAACGTTCCAATATTTTTGAGCTACTCTGTATGTACCATCTAAATAAACTAGTAAGCTTCTCTATGTTTTCTGCCCAAAAAGGTATACTTAGTAAGAACCGGTCTTGGCAACCGTTTTCAAGATATTCACGTTTGAGTTGTTCAGAGCACCCGAAAGTGCCTTAAATAACATCGTATTAGCCATAATTACAACTGCTCAGATATAAATAGCTGATATCTAAAAATTCCTGGATACCCAGTTTTATTTAAAACGTATCAGAAATTATCGAAATGAATAAAAATATTTATTTCCCTTTAACACCCCGTATCTTCCTTATCCTCAACTTTTGGATATAGGTATGTTTGTTTAAAACCTAATAGGCATTTTTGCATGAGAAATCCGTGATTTTTCTGTGTACCATTGATTAGCGGACACTCATCTCTATCATATGTATATAAAAACACTAAAGACTGAAACCTATACGAATAAACACTATTAAAATCTCTAAAATAAAACAAGTCCGAACCAATAATATGTGAAGTCTCTATAAACTAACCAATAACATTCACAATTTGAAATCCTTGCAAAATATACAACCAAAACGAAAATGGCAAATTTCCACAGTTTTTACCAAACAAAGCTTCGACAAGATACGACTCTGTTATCAGCTGATAATGCTACCAAGTTTGAACAGAACTGCCAACCGAAATCGTTATTCTCACACCCTTACGTCCCTGACAAAAGCTATCCCCGGTCTTGCTTATGTCTAAAACCCATCTCATAAAGGAACTCTGAATATTTCCATTGGTTTAGAAAACATAACCATTGTAAATTTTAAAAACCCTGTATGGTAAAACATTATCCTGTTCTTAAAATAATTGTTACGAGGAATATTTTCATTTTAGTTCTCAAAATTTTGTTATTTTATATTTAATTGGGGTCCTTGACTGTTTGAAATCCCCATAAATTTCTTTTAATTTGAAAATTGTTATTTAAGACACAAAAGTAATGAGAATAGGACTCTTTAATTTTGAAGTTAACTGACAAACAAATCTGAATAAACTTCGTAATACATTTACCTAACAATATTTCGTTTACGGCAAACAAAATAATTAAATAAATAAAAAAAAACTTTTATAAATAAATTTTATTTAACGGTTTTTTGGGGTAAAATAACCAGTAAATTAGGAAGTTTAGGTTTTTAGGATGGACTGTAAAGGAATGCATAACAGTGGCACTACATGTTATTGTACAGAGTTATTTATTTTAAAGTAAACAGGGCCTAATTTTTAAACTTTTCTGTACTTTTCCTAAAAAAAAGAATATAGCCATTTCCTGTATTTTTGTCCATAGAATTTATTAATCTAATTAGAAATACATTTGAAACAACAACAACAAAGTTACAGAACGAGTGACGTATTTTTAAATGGAATACCCCGTATATATATTTATTAACGGAAAGATATTTTCACGAGTAATTCGGTAATATAGGGGTTTTCTGCGGTTCTGATGCAATTGTTTAAACAATGCATAATACTATTGAAAACTAAGATTAAGCGACTTGGCAACGTTGCAGTTGCAAATTTAGAACAAAATGACATTTCATAATCAAATTTTGCTTTCTGTTGTTGCAGGTAATTTTCTATTTTTAAAGAATTTTTATGATTTATGGGATGAATGTAATAAAAAAACAAGAAAATAGTTAGTCTACAAGTACAGAAAAATTCAAAAATTAGGTCACGTTTATTTTAAAATAAATAACCCTGTATATTGGTATTTTTAGACATCTATAAAAAGGACACAAATTCCCAATACTGCTCCTTGATGGGTAGAAAAAGAGATTTTCTATAAAAGTGGGATCATTAATAAAGCAAACTACTCTCCTTTAAATGTAATTAAAATTGGTTAGACTTATTAAAGACGACATTTTCCAGACATTTTAATAATGTTTTAGGAAACAGACAGGGTGTTTCCCAATTCCTTACTTATGAACTTATTTTATGAAAAAAAAATCATATAAACCTATGTTCAAAGACAGTGTTTGCAAGATAGGGGCCGTCATTAATCACGTGAGGCTTGAACAGGTGGAGAGGGATTTAAAAAATCAGTAAATATCACTAGGGGATTTTTTTGTTGAAAACTTGCAATTTTAATGTCTAGTTATTGCGAACCTTTTTGTATGAACGTGCCATTTTTGTACAAAAAAGTGAAATAATGTCGTTAACGTGCCATTAATTTATAGTGAAAAAAATTTGAATAGCAAAAAAAGGTCATCACATACTTTTTTACTTCAAATACAGAAGATAGCGTGCCGTTCAATCTTTTCAGGGAGTCTAAATTTTGAAGAACAAAAAAAAAAGGTTTAACACTTCTACTCATACCAAAGAAAATAAAAAAATTACAACATGCTCTTGTGCACAAACTTTTACCTCGCGTGCCAATTTGGGCACGCTATAGCTGGTCTATCTGAATATTTTTATAACGGTTCTATATTTTCAAAAATTAAATTAAATTTAACTTTCTTTTATTTAAAAAGAATATTGTAAATAAAAATTAATAATAAGATATTCTGTACTAAAAAAATACACATGATAAGGAAGGAGGAGGGAAGAGTTAGTTTAAAACTTTACCAAGTATTACTAGGGGTAGGGGGTAAAAACTTTGTTAAAAAATCATCACGTGATTAATGAATGTCCCCATACAAAGTGTTAAACTTTGTTTGTTTATTATTATTTAAATATTTGATTATTTTTTACCCTGAGTTGCGGTTTTAAATATGAATATAAATGGTTTTACGCCATTGCATTCGGGACTTTTTTCATTGCCTGCTTTTCACCCAATATCAATAAAATATAATAATATGCAATATGTCAAAAACTTCTTGAAAGAAATAAAAGTGTGATACATTTAAAAGGTAATTTATCGATCAATTTAAATCTATAAAAATAAACAGGCCGTTTTATGTAAAATTAAAACATAAATAAATAAATCAAAAATGCTTTACATAAAAAAAAACAAAAGGCAAATTTGCAATCTTATTTAAAAGTTGCTGTAAATATGTTTTAACAGAATTTAAAAAATATATATACCTGAAACGTTAGTTCTGGATATGTTTTTACAAAATTAAAATATATTTAAAAATAAAAAAGTTATAAAGGATTAAAGAAAACGCAAGAAATTAGAAAACACGATGTAGCGAGTAAACGACGCAAGATAGCGAATTGCGGTTTTCACTAGTAAATTTGGCTTAAAATTTGAGCCTTGCGAATGGGGGTCAGTTTTTTGTAAAATATACAGAAACATGAGTTTCCTATCATAAGCGTCGAATTTGACTCACCCTGTACAGGGTGGCTCGAATTCGACGCTCATCATTGGGATTTCAGAAACCGTAAGAGATACAGGATCGGTTAAATGGAGGCAAAGTTGCGCAATTTGATGCTCAATAAAATGCCGTTTTGCGTTTTAAAAATTCCGAGTACTTTCGAAGATATTCGAAAAAACCGGAATTTTCTATTTTGGTTTTTATTGTTTCCTGGCTATATTTGTTAAGATAACTCAAAATGAAAAACACGTTTTTATGGCCACTTTTTCTGCTCTATAATTCAGTGTGATTAAATATTGAGTCTGACGTTTTGGCTTCTGGCGACCATCATCAACTTAATTTTTTAAATACGGACCTGATTTTTTTTCAATTTAATTAAATCCTTTCTTCACTCTCAAAACACTATATATCGCCACTTTGATATTTTCCGACGTTTCGTACAGACAATTCCATCACTAGAATATTGCATATTTATTTAACCATAATACGTCCCTGAACTACATTTTTAGGTAAAATGGTAAAAAAAAGAATAAACTTATTACATATTCATAATGTTTTATTGCAACTCATTGATATCTAACTGCGGAAATTACTTTATTAACAGAAACTAACCAGCAGGTACGAATTCAAGGGAGAACTTCATTTAATGTATGGATTGGTATGTGGAGGAACAAAATTATTGGACCTTTCGTTTACGAAGGGACCTTAACTTCCGAAAAATATCTAAATTTGATTAGAAATGATGTCTTAGACGCCCTAGATAATCAACCTTTGGCAGTATTTCAAGAAATATAGTGGCAGCATGGCCTGCCCACAATGGAAGGAAAGTAGCTCAATTCCTTTACCATATATTTCCTAATAAATGGTTTTGCAAGATGGCCCGCTAGGAGCCCAGATCTTAGTCCCCTTTATTTCCTTTGGGGATATCTTAAGAACCGTTTATTTAAAAATGCACCTCACGACCTTTAAGTACTACGACAAAATTTGATAAGGGAAGCCGCTGCCATTCCTGCGAGAACAATTAATCGAGCTGTATTAATAATACAAAGCAAAGCAAGAAAATGCATCGAGGCGGAAGGTTATCTCTTTGAACACTTTTAATAGTGATTAAATTATGTTTTTTTTTATATGGGCATCAAGATAGTATTACAAATTGTTTATGTAAGCGTATTTGTTGTCTACCTTTTTTGTATCTTATGTCTAATATTCATGAAATTTTAGGTTAATAAAGTAATTTCCGCTGTTAGATATCAATGAGTTGCAATAAAAAGATTAGGAATATGTAATAAGTTTATTCTTTTTTACCTTCTTACCTACAAATGTAGTTCAGGGCCGTATTATGGTTAAATAAATATGCAATATTCTGGTGATGGAATTTTTTGTACGAAACGTCGCAAAATATCAAAGTGGCGATATATAGTGTTTGAAGAGTGATGAAAGGATTTACTTAAATTGAAAAAATATCAGGTCCGTATTTAAAAAAATTAAGTTGATGATGGTGAAAAGAAGGTATTTTTACAAATTGTAAAAAAGTTTGAATTAAACAAAAAAGTACTTAGTGTGTCTCTACACTGTCCCAGGAGTCACCCATTTCAATATATTAAAGTATTTCCATAACACCCTGTATAGGGGAAGTCCGGGTAAAGTGAATATCTTAAGATATTTGGGACTATATCAAGAAAGGTATAATAGATAGCAACAAAATAAATACTATAAATTAATCTTTACTAATTGCGTCTCACATATATTGTATTTAATTAAGTTCACAAGTAAAACAATAAGTAACTAAAAATAAAATGCAAAATGTGTCATATTATTCACTTTGCCTAGACTCCTGGGTAAAGTGGATATGGTGCCCGGTATCCTAAGTACGTAACCATACTTCAGTTAAAAAATATAGGTATTTTAAAACATTTTTGTAAATAGTTAACTAATTATTAAAACTAATATTTTTACTTCTACATCTACATGTTATATTAAAGAATATGAAAATAAATTTGCCAAATTAGATTCAAATAAAAAGGTATTTCAATAACCATTTTTCCTAAAGACCTTTAAAAAACCGATGAAGCTAATTTTTCTCCTTATTAATTTTAAATTATAATAACTTGTGTAAAATTGTTATCATTTGCTGCTTTTTAAATCTGTGATGTTTTCTTTACAAATTTAACTTGAATAAATATTGATGTGTTTGCCTAAACATTTTTTGAACCCTGTTAACATGTTTGTGTTGTTCTCCGCAAACAAGTCAATATTATAATAGGCCTTTGTTTGTCAAAATCAAAATTAAATAATTATATATGACGTTTTTATACTTATATTGTTTATATGTTTTTTGTTTATTAATATCACAAAACAGGGTTTAAATAGTTTCTACTTTAAAAGGAGAGTTTATGGTACCATATTCAAATTTTTCTTACTGGTTAACTCAGGAATTACCCAAGGACTGCATAAGTTTAACTTTTTACCTGTAATTACATAAGTCATTTATCTAACAAATGCAAAAAGTGTTACCCACCATTTTTACGAACAGCAGAAGCTACAGGCGAGTGAGGCAATTCCCCAAGTGCAAACATAAAAAAATATAAACCGACTTTAAAATAAATGAAGTAATTAAAAATTAACAAATAATGATTTAAAAAATCAAAAGCATATAATCGGGTAAAAACATTTTTTACTAAAGTTCCAAATGGTAACACCTAAATAAACACATGCTTTTTATACTTTAGTACCAAATGTTACTAGCCGACTTTTTGCTTTCGATTTTTTTTCTTATCATTATTTTTAAATTTCTGGTTACTTTATTTATTTTTAAATTTGGTTTTATTTATTTTATTGTTTTCCTTTTAAGTTGCGCCAAACGTTTGGAAAAAAAATCATTATTTGTAATGGCGAAATAGTAAATGATGGTTTTTCGGTTCGAAACGTCGCATAAGTTTAAAGTGTGGTATATCGTTGAATTAAGAATTAAAAGACAAGTTTTTTAAGCCCAAAACCAAATATTCTTCCAATTTAAAAAACAAAGTTATTGATGGTGGCTTAAAGACGAAACGTCGGATTTTCAATTAAGTGACATCATTTTATAAAACCGAAATAGTGGCAATGTTAATGTGTTTTTGGTTTTAAAATATCTCTTTGAATAAGCAAAGAAAAAAATAAAAACTTTATTGCAAAATTTTGTTTTTTTCCGAATAATTCCGGAACGGCTACAAATTTTTAAAACGGAATATTGTTATGCATAAAAAAGTACCACTTTGTCCCAATGTAGCCAACTTTTTATTTCTTATAATTACCCAAATAGCAATGCTTATTCATCGAATTTGTAACACCCTTTATAGTTACGAAGTGTGAACAGAATACTTTATTTTCAAATAAACAAGAACAAAACAAGTTTTTGGTTGTAAAAAAATTAAATATATATACAAGCATGACAAATAAACTAGTTTAATTGTTTTTCTCAAAAAACAAAAAAAGGTGCCACATGAAAACCGTCATTTGTAATGGCGAGATAGTAAATGATGATGGTTTTCGGTTCGAAACGTCGCATAAATGTAAAGTGTGATATATCGTTGTATTAGGAATTAAAACACAAGTTTATCAAGCCCAAATCCAAATATTCCTTAAATTTTAAAAAACAAAGTTAATGGTGGTGGTTAAAGACGAAACGTCGGATCCTAAATTTGGTGACATCATTTTACTAAATAGAAAAAGCGGCAACGGTAATGTGTTGTTGGTTTTAAAATATCTCTTTAAATAAACCAAGAAAAAAATAAAAACTGTTTCGCAAAATTAAACGGAATATTGTTAGGCATATAAAACTACAACTTTGCCCCAATTTAACTAACTCTTTATCTCTTATAATTACTCAGATAGCAATGCTAACTTATCGAATTTATAACACCCTGTATAGTTACGAAGTGTTAACCAGATACTTTATTTTCATAAAAACAAGAACAAAGAGTTTTCGGTCGTAAAAAAATTAAATATACAGGGTCCTGCAATAGTGCGTCAGGCTTCCGTAGCTCCTATACAAATAATGTTAGGAATTCCGTTCTGGTACCAACTTATAACGTGGATTAGGTTGCATTTTTGCAAAATATTTTTGCACATACAGGGTGGCCCAAAAAGTTTGACGACAAAATCTACATTTTTTTAAATGGAACACCCTGTATTTTTGTGCACATTTAGGTTCCTATTAGTGTATTTTATAAGTACACAAAATTTTATTTCATTGGGTTCAGCGGTTTGGGAGCTAAAAATTAAAAACCTACAAAATAACATTTTACCGCCCTGAAAGAAAATTGGTTAAAAATAACTTAAAGATTTTTTTTAAAACAAAATTATGTAAAAGCTAATACCAAAGATATGAAGATAACAAGGAGTTATAAGTTTTTTTCCATTATATACAGGGTGTCCAAAATCCTGTTTTGAAAAGTACATATTTCAAACACGTTTTTTCCAAGTTTTTTAAATGGAACACCCTGTATATTATTCTACCATTCGATGAACAATTTAAATAATTTTTTTTTTGGTAATTACAATTAAATTAAAATTCTCAACCGTTCTCAAGATATTTACCAAAAACCTAATATGAAGGTATCGATAGTGAAACAAAATACTCAGGCGGCCATGGAAACAAACAAAATATTATTTAATTGGATAAGTACATATTGACATTTCGTAACCGTATTAGAACCACTTCTTCTTGGGCGAAAGTAATAATATTCTATTAGAAAAAATGCATTTTTCAAAGGAAGAGCTAATTGACATGATTTTTGTGTTAGGAGAAAGTGAGAAAAATTGTTTGCTAGCAAGTAGAGTTTATGCAGCTCGGTTTCCCGACAGACGCCGTCCGGAAGCAATAAGTTTTAATAGACTCCTTGAGCGTTTTCTTGAAACAGGAGTGTGGACTACAAAAAGCAAGAAAGGTTAAAAGTGGCCACGAATGAAGAAAAACAGTTTGCAGTTTTACTGACAGTTACGGAAAACCCAAATATTAATCAGGCATCCGTGGGAGAAGCAGTTAGCATAAGTGAAAGGTCAGTCCAAAGGATTTTAAAAAACCATAAATATCACGCATACCACATTCAGTTGCACCAAACGCTGAATGAAAATGATTTTCAACGAAGGGTAGAGTTTTGTGAGTGGGCACAAATTCGCCTTCAAGAAAACCAGTTTTTTTTATGAATGTTCTATTTACCGATGAGGCAACGTTTCACAATACTGGATGCGTGAACAGACATAATTTCCATTATTATTCTAATGAGAATCCAAGAATAATACGACAAATAGACCGCCAACACCGTTGGTCAATAAATGTTTGGGGAGGAATTATAGGGGACCATGTGGTAGGTCCATATTTTTTTCACGGCCACCTTAACGGCGAAATTTATTTGGCATTTTTAACAAATGATTTACCCGGATTGCTGCCCCAAAACATCCAAGCACAAAATATGTGGTTGCAACAGGATGGGGCTCCAGCCCATTTTTCACAACCAGTTAGAGCTTTGTTAAATGACAGATATGAAGATCATTGGATTGGAAGAGGAGGACCAACCAGATGGCCTGCGAGATCGCCGGACCTAACGAAATTAGATTTCTTTTTATGGGGATACGTAAAAGACCTTGTTTATATGGAACCTCCCACAACAGCACAAAACATGCAACAAAGAATCATCCAAGCATTTGCCACCATTACACCCGCAATGCTTCAAAATGTGGAAAGATCCTTACAAGAGAGAATTGGAAAATGCCTTCAACAAGGAGGAAGACATTTTGAACATCTTCTAAATTAATATTTTCCAACTTCTAGCTAATTAGTTAGGTACGCATTTTTATCGTCCTCTTTTTTAAACTATTTGACTTTGATTACTTATTTTATCATTTTGAGCTGTGAATTCCAAAGAAGCTAAAATTATGTCTAAATGTCAATATGTGTCCAATTAAATAATATTTTGTTTGTTTCCATGGCCGCCTGAGTATTTTGTTTCACTATCGATACCTTCATATTAGGTTTTTGGTAAATATCTTGAGAACGGTTGAGAATTTTAATTTAATTGTAATTACCAAAAAAATTTATTTAAATTGTTCATCGAATGGTAGAATAATATACAGGGTGTTCCATTTAAAAACTTGGAAAAAACGTGTTTGAAATATGTACTTTTCAAAACAGGATTTTGGACACCCTGTATATAATGGAAAAAAACTTATAACTCCTTGTTATCTTCATATCTTTGGTATTAGCTTTCACATAATTTTGTTTAAAAAAAAAATCTTTAAGTTATTTTTTAACCAATTTTCTTTCAGGGCGGTAAAATGTTACTTTGTAGGTTTTTAATTTTTAGCTCCCAAACCGCTGAACCCAATGAAATAAAATTTTGTGTACTTATAAAATACACTAATAGGAACCTAAATGTGCACAAAAATACAGGGTGTTCCATTTAAAAAAATGTAGATTTTGTCGTCAAACTTTTTGGGCCACCCTGTATGTGCAAAAATATTTTGCAAAATGCAACCTAATCCACGTTATAAGTTGGTACCAGAACGGAATTCCTAACATTATTTGTATAGGAGCTACGGAAGCCTGACGCACTATTGCAGGACCCTGTACATAGATACAAGCATGACAAATAAACCAGTTTAACTGTTTTTCTCAAAAACCAAAAAACTTGCCACATGACAAAAAACAACTTTAATTTCATAGGCAGTTGGTAGCTTTTGTCTGGGGCCTAAGAAACTCCAGCTGTTTTTTTAATGTTTGTTTTTAATTGTATGAAAAAGTTTATGTCCTGCTGCGTTAAAATAATGGCTTAAGGCGCTATTTCAGGTTTATTACACATTAAGATCCGAAGTAAACTCGTTTTACGCCTATAAAAAAATTTTGTACCTTACTATTTAGGATTTACGAAAAAATCCACGTCATATAAGTAAGTTTTCTATAATAAATCAAAGTATTTTATTTTATTTATTTATTTTCTTTGGGTTACAAATATGACTAATATTCCAGAACAGTTTTACTATTTAGAATAAAGGCAAAAATAATTGCTTTTTTAAGACAAAGATCAGAATCTCTTAATTATTATACAGTATGTCCCACTAACTTAGAACGATATGAAAAACTTCTCTAATAGTTTTTCGAAAAAAAGTTACTTTTTATACAAAGTTTTGCATAGTCTAAAACTTAAAATGGAGCCATCCATTTGACTAAAAACTAATATTTGCTTAAAAGTAAAGTATCTGTATTACGGATAATTTTGAAAATTCTTACAAATAAAGATGTTGCAAATATACAATTTTCTTTAATTACAAACAAAATGTATATTTACATTTTATTAGTGCGTTGTGCTTATTTTAATAAAAGTAAAATTAGAATGTGTATTTTAAATTGTCATAGAAAATTTACTAATATAAAATGAATGTATTGAGCTAATGTGCAAACCTAAATTTTTAATATTATTGCAGAAGCAATATTTTCTTGCAAACAAACAAAAATGCATATTAAAAAGCAATTTTAAAGTTTAAACATCTTTCCTTTATAATTTTTTTAATACTATAGTTAATTGGATAATCTTCACTTTTTTTAAGAATCCGGTTTCTCACTTTAATGAGAAAAGGATGAGAGCGAGTGAGTAGATTTTTATGTCACGTGGTCTCAGAGCAAGCGGAGCCAATCAGGCGTCCAACTAGAGTTGATCACTACCTGTGAATCTTTCACTGTGAGTTACATTTCACATTCACGACCTGTTAACAGTTTAAAATTTACCTGTGAATGGCTAAACTACGAATAATATTTTTTAACAAAATTATCCAATAAACTGTTATGTGAATGATACTTTTTCACATAGTCATCAAATTAACTGTTGTGTAAATGGGTAAACTGTGAATGTCACTTTTTCGCGTAATTATTAAATTAACAATAAGTTTGCGAATAATTTTCTGCTTAATCTGTTTTAAACATGTTTTGTTTTGATTACTTAGATAGTAGATACATTATTATTTTAAATTTATTTCAGGTTGTGTGACATATTAATTTCGTTATGTTACATTGTTAGTCTTGTTTCTTTTGTTTTAAAATTTTAAATAACATGTTAACCTTTTTTTCTATTAAGCACAATATGTACATAATATATTAAACTAGGTATAATTTGTAATTTTGTTACCCGTTTGATTTCGTGCAATAAAATATATTTTGCTTTCTTTTTTCAATTAATTTTACCCCCATTCATTTTACCCCACACTGACAACATAATACAAATTTTCACTTTTATCTTATGTGTCGTTATCGTTCTTTATCCGATAATACCTAAATTTACATTCACAGGTTAAAATCACTGTTAAAAAAAATCACATTCACAGGTATACGTGTAAATAAAAATTCACAATTAAGCTCATCTCTACCTCCAACACTACTAGGATTCCTGTCAGTGTTGCCAGATCTACCGTTTTTACGGTAGATTTACCGTTTTAAACCTTGATCTACCGCTCTACCGTTTTAACACCGGAATCTACCGCAATTCGCAAAATTTCCATTCACCTACCGCAAAAACCTTTAACTCATCTGGCAACACCGATTCCTGTACTTAACATAATTTCTTGCACCTTACTCTTTGTCAAAATTTAATAGCTCAGCATGCCAAAATGCTTTGATTTAAATGGCCATATCTCCTTTAATAATTAATTTATCGAGACAATTAAAAAGAAAATTGTAAGGAAAGGTAAAGCTATAACTTTGGAATAGGAAAAGTGGAATATTATATTTAATGCTAACTTGTTTAAAATGTTATTATTAGCTTAAACAAAACCTATGTAATAAACCATTGTTTAAAGCACTTTATAACAAATTATCTTTTACTTTAACTAATTTTAAAATCACAAGTCTGCTGAAAAGCCGCGTCCATACTTGCAACAATTCGCCAAATATTCGGTCAAACTAACCAACCTATTTGCCTCCTTTAACCACAAAAAATTAAACAAGCTTTAAATCACTTGCAAATCATTCGCCAACCCTTGAAATACATGAAATCCGTCCACGTGCACGTGCGCATGTGGCGGGGTATGCGGCGCGGTGAATTGTTGCAAGTCAAATAAGTTATTTCGTTGCTTTTATAATCTACTTTTTTCAAGAAAACTGCAACCGCAAAGAATCAAACCTGGACCGCCCACGTGACAGGCGAGCATTCTACCGCTGGACCACCGGACTTACACATGCATAACCTCTCTTGATAGACATATGTCACTATTTTTTTTTTTTTTTTGTTGTTATTATGAAATATAGCCTATAGTACTCCTGAATAGTGCAGCTTTCTAATTTTAAAAGAATTTTCATGATCGATTTCGTATTTTTAAAGATTAGCCCTTACAAAGTTATAGTTTATCCAAGATGTTAATATCTAAACTTTTTGTGTAATCATAATAAAATATAGCCTTAACTACTTTGGAATAGTGTAGTTTTCTAGTTGGGAAATATTTTTAATGATCGGTTTAGTATTTTCGAAGATAAGCAGCTACAGACAAACAAAGAAAGTTACAAACTTTACCTCTTTATAATATTATAGTTAGGGATCCCTAGACCATTTTTACCCCCTCATTACTAACAAGCTATTTTTTTTCCGTAAGTAGCTTTATTTTGACCAGACGACCAACTTTTTTCCTTACAACAATTTTTGATGGTGATGGCATACAAGAATTACACTATTTTTCTATTTCTAATATTAGGCGAGTTACAAGTGCTTGGCCAAATAAAAAAATAATCAAAAACAGTTTGTATCTTCAAAACGAATAAAATAAGCCATGATTTACGGTCACCACTAAATTTGTATTTAAAATTTAAATAAAGAATGTGCAATTCCATTATTCCTATTTATTTTAGTTTTCACTATACCCTGCAAGGTCAACCCTGTATACTCATTAAGAATAGGTCCTTTCATTTAATAGGTTCTACCTAAATTTACTACAAATGAATACCCATATGTGCGGTTACTCAAATATTTTCTTTACTCTATCTACACGTTTGAGTTGTTTTACCGCAAACAAGTCAATATCATTAAACAATTTTCCTGTTTGTCAAAATCAAAATCAAAACAGTTTTGTTTTGAGTTGAGTGCGTACACACGCGTAACAGCTATTATAATCATTTTAGAGTTGTTTTTAAATTGATTTAAACGAAATATCGAGAGGAAAACCACCTGCGGAATTATTTGTTAAAACCGGAGGAATTATGGGGTACGGAAGTATGGAAAATTATAGGGAATTATGAAAAACTATGGGAACTATGGGGAATTATAAGGAATAGTTTGGGCATAATAAATTGGTAAAAAGAAATAAAATACATAATCTGTGTGTCCCAAATAATGTTTTCTTTTTTCTGTTTATATTGAAGGAACCGTTAAATATATTTATGTGCAATTTTACATCATCGTCTTTTAAACCAAAAATATTTTATTGTTTTTGATTATAAAATAGTTATTCTATAGTAGAAGAGCTAGTAAACCCTTTAAGTAACGATAGGCCTGTAAACCTAGAAATTTGTATAGTAATAGCTTAGCATGCTAAGTACGACAATCATCACCTGGCAAGCATCAGCCCTGCACATCATCACCCTGTATATTTCTAAAGGTCTAAAACAACTAAAAAAGACTTGGCGCTGTAAGATTAAAATTTTTCTAGAACTTAGTTCATCCTTAATAGGGATTGAAAAAACATGCGTATTTTATAGATTAATTTAAAAAAGGTAAACTTTGAAATATAAAATTGATGCATAGAGTAAAATTAACAGAAAAAAAATTTTCAAAATGGCATTTGGACGCCTAAAGTTTAACTTTTTTAAATTATTCCGTAAAAAATAAAAGAAGGGGCATTAAAGATATGCACTGTATACCACACCTTTCAATTCGCCTGGCAAAAACTTGTGCTTATCGAAGACGCCTGCCAATTTTTTTTAAACCTTACTCGGAATGAACTAAATCCTAGACAAATTTTAAGCTTAAATTGTTTGTATAATTTTTTAACTTTTAAAAATATACAGGGTAATGATGTCCAGGGCTGATGCTTGCCAGGTGATCATTGTCGTACTAAGCATGCTATGATTCATTACTATATAAACTTCCAGTCTTACAGGCAAAATGTTACTCGACGGGTTCACTAGCTCTGGTACTATAAGGAAGGGCCATTAAAAGCCTTATTAACTATATAAAGTCAAATTAATAATTTTTACATTTTTTATGTATAAAATTTCCCAAATAAAAAACAACGAAGTAGAATAATCAAAAGTAAACTTCATACTAAATTCACTAATTATTTTAAAATAATTATTTCACTGTCATAATGACAAATATCGTAATAGCATATAATTATTTACCTTTTTTCGTAAAAACTACCAATATGTATGTTGGTAATTTAGTTTATTTTATACACACATCTTCTAAATTGCACCAAGGAAAAAACAGCAATACGTCAATTATAGCTGGTATTTAGGTTAAATAATAAGTAAATATATGTATCTAAAATAAACTAAATATTATCTAAATCACGAAAAAGACGATTACGTCACAATTTTAATGTATAGTAAAGACTAATTTACATGTATCCAATAAAGGCGTACGATTCATTCATGTTTATTCTAAATACATGATTGATTAGACTAGAGCAGGTAAGTAGAAGTAGTGCTAAGATATCCATGCAAAATCGATGTTAACATTAAAAACAAACATTAATGTCTTTTAAAGCAATTTTACCAAATGCAATTAAAAACTAATGGTCATTTTTTTAAATTAAAAAAAAATGGAGAAGAATTATGGTGATCATAAATAAAAGAAGCACATACAAAAATGGTACACAGATTGTGACAAAATAGGTAGAGCCTGATTTGTTCAAAAAACTTGTATTTAAATGAGTGACCCCACATCTCGTCAAAAGAGCAAAATATCTGGGTGTATCTCAACAAATTGAATCAAGTTTTTGTAAAGTTTGACCCTAAAATCATTTAAGAAATTAAAATTGGACGATTTACCAACAAAAGACTTTCTATACGTACCCTTCAAAGTAAAAAATGCTTTTTACAGCAAAAAATGTATTTTTTTTTATTGCCGACTCTTTTATTTTTGTAAGTACATTTTTGTAACAATTTATGTTAAATTTATAGGGGTAAACGTTACTTTTACATATAATATATGTATACAAATAAATATTTTTGACTTTCCTATAAAATGTATTTTTATGACCAACGAAAACCTTTTTTTTATTTTTGCAAATACCAACTAGGTATTTGTAACAGTTTTTAATTGGTATAAATAAAAATAGTTTTTACTTACTGGGTAAGCCCTTTAATTAATTTTTAAAAATAGGTTATCTTTTCTCTCAATAATGATAAGTGTCCCAACCTAAACTTTTGACAACTATCATGTGGGCCGTCATTACATTGTGATCTTATTATCGACATACTTTTATTAATAAGTTCAGTAAAATTCACGGTATGACGTAATCGTCTTCTTTCGTAGTTTAGATAGTAGCTAACTTACCCATTTGTAAGTCTGACAATAGAAGGCAAAATAATGACATATTATTATGGTATTTGTCAGTCTGATAGTAAGTGAATTATTTAAAAATAACTAAAGTTAAAACATTATTTTCCTTTTTCATTTTAAATCGTTTATAGGAATATCAGTCAAACTTTGGTAAAATATACAGGGTGTTCCATTTTAACAAATATTTTTAACAATATAAATTCTGATTAAAAGACACCTTGCATATTAACTGGTACTGTCAATAAAAGAGTGTATTCAAATAAAAATTGCCTATTTGAGGATTTTCTTTTTTTTTACTTTATAGAAGGACGAAGTTATTTCGTAAATAAATAGAGTAGGGACACCCTGTGTTTTTGCGTATAAAGTAATTTTAGAGCAAAATTTATCAAATCATTAATTGCTTAACTCCCTGTCAAAAATTATGCGGACAGACTTTTGAAAGTTTATTTTTGTTCTGGCTGCCTGCTGAGTATAAAGCGTTAGATTAAGTTGGGCCATAAAGCAAAGATACATATATTTTTGATTAACATACAATTTTTCCAAAATAGAAGAATTAAAAAAGCGATGTTTTCTCCGCCATAAAGCAAAGATACATATATTTTTGATTAACTTACTATTTTCCCAAAATAGAAGAAATAAAAAAAGCGATGTTTTCTCCTAAATAATATTATATGTTTATTAAAAAATGATGTTTAAAAAATTTCCAAAAGTATAAGATGCTAAGATATTAAAAAATGTATAGCACTTTTTCTGTTTGTAATTATAAATTACGTCTGCAAGGATAATCTTATAATACAGGGTGCGTAATACAGAAAATATGCAATTTTCTTTTGGAATTTCAAAATTACACAAATATTTTAAATACTTTTTCTCGGTGGGAAAAAAGTGAATCCTTTTTTACCGGACATACATAAAGGTAAATATTTAATTTTTAAATAATTTATTATACAGAACTAACGTTCTCTCTCTCTCTCTCTCTCTCTCTCTCTCTCTCTCTCTATATATATATATATATATATATATATATATATATATATATATATATATATATATATATATATATATATATATATATATATATATAGAGTTTCCATAGTAATGAAAGGTCTAATTGTGTTTTAAAATATACCAGTCGACCTGTTTAAAACTTCAAATTTGACATGATTGGTTTTCTGACATTAATATATTTTTTCAATAATAAGCCATCGCTTCTTCGCATCACAAAAATTAGTTATATATAACCCACAAGAAAAATTTTAGATTTTAGCTCTTGGGCCAAAATCTAAAGCTTTTTCCCTTGTATAATAAATAACTATTTTTCCGTGACGTAAAAAAATTGACACTGTATCTTTGTTAACCAGTACTAAAATGTAACTTTTAATAAATTACTTTTTCCGTGGGAAAGAAGTAAGTTTTTTTCTGGACATATGTATACATAAGTAAAGGTAAATATTTCATTTTGGAATAATTTA